>CAUYLG010016490.1:0-70300 GCA_963573385.1 Cacajao melanocephalus
GGGTCCCTCAGTCCAACCTCCCCCGCGTCCCTACTGACAACCACCCCCGAGCCACCTCAGTCCATCATCCCCTGAGCCCCTCAGTCCATCCTCCCCCGAGTCCCTCAGTCCAACCTCCCCCGAGTCCCTCAGTCCATCCTCCGCTGCGTCCCCTCAGTCCATCCTCCCCCAAGCCCCTCAGTCTATTTTTCCCCCGAACCCCTTCAATCCTTCCTTTTCTGATGGCCCTCAGCTTATCCCTCCCCCGTCCCCTCTGCACCTCCTGCCCTGAGATGCAGCAGTACCTCCAGATGTGTTTTCATGTGTCACCACCTCCTCCCCCTCACAATCCTTCACTGGGCGACAAAACAAAAGGATAAGCAAGAGGCTCTGAGCCTTGCTCAATCTGTCCTGCCCCAACGGGAGACCTGGTTTATTTGTTTTGGTGAGCCGGCCAGCTGTGAGCTGTTTGTTTGGGGGCTGCAGGATTAGGACTGTTTTTCTTACTGAGTTTGGTGGAGTGGTTTGAGCAGAAGGATCCCAGGCTTAGGACCTGGCCTTAGCTGTCACCTCTCACTGCTGCTTGGGCTTTTAGCTCCACTAAGAGATGTTGGGGATGCTGCTTTTCAGGGCAGGGCAGCTCCCTGGACACCAGTAACTAGGTATCCCCCCTGCCCCAGCGGCCAAAACACTCGTAGCCTCTGGGGCTTTTCCCAGGAGTGGAAGTCTTGGAAAACTCAGAGGAAACAGGAAGAACAGCTCCCATCTCAACTCCTCCCCCCGGCCTGTCAAAAGCCATTTTCCTCCACCTCTCAGCAGATTCTCAGCATCCCCAGGACATGCAGTAAGTGGGGTCCTCAAAGGCTCTTTGATCTCCAAACCTTGGGAGTGCCAGGCCATAAATATTATGCTACTACCCCCACCACCAGCCCTCCAGTGCGACAATGTCTATGCTTCTAATTCTGACTTAGATTAACAATGGTTACGTTCTGTTTAATGATTCCTCTGTCTGGGCTTTTCCTCTTTACTTGATTGAAAGCTCTTTTAGGATAGACAACATTTTCCCACAGGCAAAAACATAGGTTGAAAACTAACCAGGTGCCCAAACACACTTGTAGAATGACTAGGCTGGCTGGCTGGCTGGATGAATGGACAGACGAATGAATGAACAGATGGCTGGCTGGAGGGCACACACCCTTCGCTGAGGTCTTCCCATAGCAGAAATAGTTTTTCTGTGCAATCATCTAACAAATATTTACTTAGTATTGCCAGCCACTGTGATACAGGCTTGGGATTCATCACAGTGAACAAAAACAAAACAAAATCCCTCCCTTGTGGAACAATATTCCATCGGAGAAAACTGTAAACAATAAACCTTTAAAATAAGTACATTGTGTAGACTGTGAGCAAAGGATAACTACTAAGGAAACAACAAAAAATAGTAGAACAGGGTAAGAAGGGCCAGCATTTGGGAAGAGGCAGGTTGTAGCTATAGAGGAGTGAGAGTGGGTCTCACTGAGATGGTAACATCTGAGCAGATTGGAGGGTGGGGAGAGAGGGGATCATATGGCTATTTGGGGAAGGAGCGCTCCAGGGAGTGAACAGGTAGTGCAAAGTTTTTAAAGTGGAGCATGCCTAGTGTGTTTGAGGAACTACTGCAGTGACGTTAGTAGGAAGGAGCAGAGGAAACAAGGAGCGGATGAGTTCCGAGAGGTACAGTTGGGATGGGCTAGCAGGTCCCGCAGGGCCTTAGGGAAATAGAAAGCCATGGAAGGGTTTTGAGAAGAGAAATAACATGATCTGATTTCAATTTTAAAAGCCTCCCTCTAGCTGCTGTTTTGAGAATAGATTGCAGAGGGACAAAGATAGAAACACTTAGGAGACTACTGCAGTAATCCAGGTGAGAAAGGATGGAGGTTCCAAGCAGGATGGGAGCCATGGAGGTGGGAAGCCCAAGCTATTGGAAGGATGGAGTTGCCATCAGGTGAGATGGAGATGGCTATGGATGAGGGAGGTTCACTAGGTGGGGGTGGGCAAGGGCAGATCAAGAGCTTAAGGTATCATCCAAGTAGGCATCCAAGTTGAGATCGAAGCCCAGATACATCAATTTAAATTTGGTTGTCAGGGGTATTTAATAAGCAAGGCCACCAGAATGAGTGAGATCACCAAAAGAATCAATATAAATAAGAAGAGAAGAGGACTAAGGACCGAGCCCTAGGGAATATCAACCCTAAATGATCAAGGAGATGAGGAGGAACCAGCAAAGGAGACCAAGAAGGAGCAGTTTGTGAGACAGGAGGGAAACAGAGAGCCATGCTGCTCTGGAAGTCAAGTGAAAAATACACATCATGGAGGAGAAAGGATCAACTGTGCCAAATGCAGCTGTTAAATCAACTAAATTGAGGGCTGAGACCTGGTCACCGGACCCAACAATGTAAAGGTTGAAAAGAGCAGGCTGTGGAGTATAGGGGCAAAAGACTGGCTAGAGTGGGTCTAAGAGGCCAGGCACAGTGGCTCATGCCTGTCATCCCAGCTCTTGGGAGCCAAGACTGTGCCACTGCACTCCAGCCTGGTCAACAAGAGCAAAACTCTATCTCAAAAAAAAAAAAAAAAGAGTAGGTCTAAGAGAAAATGGGAGGAAACAAAGGGAAAGAATGGGCACAGACAATTTTCTGGAGAAATTTTATAGCATGTAAAAATCAAACAAAAAGTTGAAGAAGAAAACTTTCAAGAAAAGGTTTTTTTTAAAATGGGAGAAGTGATCACATACTTGTATGCTGGTGGGAATGATTGAGCAGAGAATGAACGGTGAAGATGTGGGAGAGAAGCAGGCAATACTGCTGGAGCACTATCCTTGAGTAGGTGAGAGGGGATGAAATCCAGTGTGCGAGTGGAGAGGTTTACTCTAGAGACGGGGATGGAAAGTTCACCCCTGTTATAGTCAAGGAAACAGAAGATACAAGGTCAGATGCTGGCTGGCGGGGAGGTGTGGTCTGAGGAGGGAAGAAGGTCATCTGCCAGGAGTAATATGGGGGGAAGGTGTTAGGGGTGTGCAGAGAGAAGGGACGGTGTAACGTTGTCATCTAGGGGAGTGGATGGACTTGGGACATAGTGTACGATGACTTGGCAGCAAGTAAAAGCCTCCATGAATTTAAATTGAGATCAGTCACAGGGTTGCATTTGTTTTTCTACGAACCAGCATGGGGTAAATGGAGAGTTGAATCTAACCATGGTTATGGTTTTGCCAAAACAGTACAACGAAATGGGAGGGACGAGGGCGTCAAAGGGATACGCACAGGAGTGGTTATGATAATTGACCATGGAATTTTAAGTTGCATTCTAGTAAGAAGGGTTTCCATTTTAGTAAGTAGGAACATGTGAGGTGTTTTACTTTGCCAAGAGTGAACTGTAGATGGAAAGAGTCTGAGACTCACTGCCTGGAGCCATCATTAACTCAGTGACTCCCTGATGATTTAACGGAGGTGACCTGCCTCCCAAACTTGCTCCTGTAATTGGCTGGCCAAGAGATACGATGTAGTACAGAAGTCAGCAGTGGAACAGGGAGATTAGGAGCTGTCCTGTTTTACTAAACTTGCTGTTATGCTGCCCATGGAGCACCCCATTTGCCCAAAGACACAGTCCTCCCTGCCTCTTCAGCAGGCCTGGCCTCAGCGAAGCCTTTGAGCTCCTCCAATCTGAGCTGACGGAACTCTGCCAGGCAGCTGCCTGTCCCTGTCCTCTGGCCTCGCTTTACATGGTTGGCCTTTCCCCACCCAGCCTGTTAGTCCTGGGGTGGCAGCTCCCACTCAATTCACAGCCTTTCATTCCCAGATATTTCTGGTTCTCTTCTCCTGGCTTACAGGACCAAGTCCTTGGCTGCCCTGCCCTAGTCAACCCTCTACTCTTCCCCATTACTAGCTCCCATCCAACATCCAAGCTGGGCCTCACCAGCCAGCCTCATGCCTACATATTCAGCCCCGGGGCTTGCTGGCTCAGCCTCCCCTACCACTGGCAGAGAGTCACTTCTAGGCCTGTGTCCAGGATCATGATGATGAAAATAATAATAACACTAGCAACTACCACAATGTAACCACTGAGAAGAACCTGATCTACTTTGCTTCCTGCTACGCTCATGGTTCCAGAATGCAGTGCAGAACCTTACACATTGTAGGTATTTAGGAATGTCTGAGGAATGAAAGAATGGATGAGTACCATCTATTAAGTGTTTATGAAGCCCCAGAAAGGCTACCTAAGTCTTGTTCACCTATTACCTAATTTAATCCTCCCAACAACCTTTGGCAATGGATAATACTGTCCTAATATTATGGGTGAGGAAATTGAGATGCTAAGGAATCATATAGCCAATAAATAGCAGAAACAGATGTAAAATCCAGTTCTAGATGTCTTTTAAACCCACTATCTATACCCACTAGCCTGTGAGTTTCCAAGGTCACTCTGGTCCCACTAAGAACAGAACAAGAGGTTATAATTCAGAGCACCCCAGGCCAGAGCTCTCGCCGGTCAAGCTACACCTCATGATGTGTTGCATGGGAATGGCAAGCTGCTGGTTCCCAGAAATGTTTTGGTTCCCCCTCAGCTCTGGGAAGGCAGGCTCCAGTGCATGACTGCCCAGTCCCCTCACACAGCTCTGGCCAGGGGGTACCTGCTGATCATTCAGAGCTGTGGCCAAGAACTCTAGAAGTTCCTCCCACTGGTGATCACCTTCACCCCGTCCCCTCCACAGCTGGACCACTGTGCATTCCAGGCAGACATCTCAGACATGAGATGGGACTCCAGTGATTCTGCAGGCCGAGTGCCTGAAACAGATGAGAAGACCATTGGTCGTCCCCATTCATTCTCTCTTTAATAATAGAACTCCCAATTCTATGTGGGTAAGTTCTGGGAAAGCGAATGACACCAAAAGTAATATGTACTCTTTCTAGATCAGTGGTTCTTACTTGGGGGTGATTTTGCCCCGCCAGCAGATACTTGACAATGTCTAGAGATATTTGTTATTGTCACCACTGGTACCTAGTGGATAGAGGCCAGAGATGCTGCTAAACACCAACAGTGTACAAAACAGCCCCCCTCTAAAGAGAGTTATCTGGAACAAATTGCCAACAGTGTCAAGCATGAGAAATTCAATTCTAGATCATATCCTTAAAAGAAGTGCACACGACCTCCTCTGTTTTTTTCCTTCTCTCCAGCCTACAATTTGAGCAAAATTGGAGCAATCTCCTTGGACTTAGAAAATGGAAACTACTTGCTTGGGGATGTCAGAACCTCAATAACAGCCCTGGATGACCTACCTCTACTATTACCATGAAAGAGAAGTAATCTGCCTTGTATTTTGGGGTCCTTCTGTTACAGTAACTTAGCCCAAACCCTAATACAAGGGATTTTATGAGGCTAAATAGGATTTCAATTTAGCATAATTTAGTGTAATTCCTTTTTATCTATCCTCTTTCTCTCTTACCCTTGCTTTTTATAACACTCTGTGGTGAGCAGAATAATGCCCCCCTAAAATGCCTCTGTCTTCATCTCTGGAACCCGTGAATATGTTAGGTTACATGACAAGAAGGAATTAAGTTGCAGATGCAGTTAAGGTTGCTAATCAGCTGATCTGAATCTAAGAGGGGATATCCTGGATTACCCTGGATTGCCTGCGGCAATCACGAAGATCCTTATAAGTGAAAGTGGGAGGCAAGAGAGGCAGAGTCAAAGTGATGCAGTGTGGGAAGGACTCAACTGGCCATTGCTGGTTTTGAAGATGAAAGGGAGCCACAAGCCAAGGAATGCAGGGAGCCTCTAGAAGCTGGAAAAGGCAAGGAAACAGCTTCTCCCCTGGACTCCAGAAGGAACCAGCCCTGCAGTCACCTTGACCTTAACCCAGAGAGACCCCTTTAGGACTTCTAACCTTCAGAACTGAAGGATAATCAAGTGATGTCATTTTAAGTACCAAGTAGTGTGGTGATTTGTTACAGCAGCCAGAGAAAAAGAATATTCACCGCTTTCTTTAATTCTTTCTCCTTCCTCTTTCCTCTATCCCTCTTTTCAGTTTAGCTTCTGGGGATCTATTCATTTTCTATGAATATCTGAGCCACTGTGTAGGAGAGAGGCCAAGGCCCTAGTTGGCCTATGTGTGGAGTCTACTGGAGAGCCTTCACCAGCAGGATAGAATGTGCACCGGCACATGGAAACAGTGGCCATGCTAATCTGGAGCATGGGTTGGGTCCAGCAACTCATGGATTTGACTCTAATTTCTTTCATGATTTGTTTCCAGAAACACACATTTCATCGACATCCAAGATCCTGCAGTAAGGAGCCCAGGCTGCTCTTTAGGAAACCCAGGCCATTGCTACAGTGGTCCGCTTTCCCAAAGGTGCCCTGACCAAAGCCAAAGCGACCAGTAGGCAACAGCCATGCTAAATGTAGGTGGAATTAGCCAGCCCTGTAATTCCAAAGTGTTTAGCTTTGGAGCACAAAAAGTTAAACACCTTCTTGCAACACATTGTAAACATGTCAGTGTGTTTAACATGTTAACCATGCTCTGTTCTCCTGCCCATGTGTTTAGAAAAGAAACAGGTTATGATGTTTAACTAGTGAATGGATGTATGCGCTCAGAACGGCTAACACTTTCTAAACACTTGTGGATGCTTAAAATTATGATGTGTTTAAGATTCGAACGCATTTGCTTTTCTACACTCCTAATCCAATGAGTGCTGGCTGCATTTTTTTTTTTTCTAATCACAAGAGTTTGTCCACCTTGCTAAGGCCAGTCTGCAATGATGTGGTCCAAGAGCTGTCAATTGCCCTTTTTTCTTTAATTAACATTTTCTTTGATACACGAATTCCCTTCTCTGGGAAAAGAATAACTAGGAGAGTATGAATAATAGTCATTCTTTAGAGGATGTTGAGAGTCCTATTCTGTTAGAGAATCTAAAGGGTTTTACTGGCATCGCTTGCGAGGCTTTACCAATTTCACCATGTGGTTCAGAAAATGAAAACCAAAGAGGCTCCAAATCCCAAGAGGCCACACAGAAGTGTATGGAGGAACTGGGGATAATACCAGGCCTCCAGGTGCTGCCCAGGCCTCTGCGTACTTGTCCTCTCTACCCATCTCCTCAAACCAGTAGCTGGAAAAGGCATTAAACACTGCCTCCCGCTTCCAAGTGTGGACTCACCATCTGTAGTCATCAACGGAATGTTCAGGGTTAGTCGTGCATCCACTTCCCTCTGTCCTGCTGTAATCTTTCCACCCTATACCGCCATACTTTTTTTGCCAGATAACACCAGTAATCTTCCCGTTAATCTCCTTTATCTACCCTGTGTCTGCCCACTTCTCCATTGCCCCATTCTGACCACAGCCCCTCCTGTTGGTGGCCTCGAAATGGCCTGTCTCTCTGCCATCAGACACCCTCCCTAACCTGCCTTATTTCTTGCCAATGTCTCCTTTCTCCCGTATCCTCCAGCCACTCCGGCCTTCTTTTAAGCTATTTCCTGCCTCGGGGCATTTCAATGCGCTTTGAGAAAGCCAGTCTTTCCTTGGTTCTTGTCAACTAGCTGTTTTAAACAGCAATGCCTCAGGAAAGCTTTGCCTGACTACCCCACCACCCCCTCCAACCCACGCCATATCCTCCTTTTCTATGCTATCCTGACACTTTTTGCTTCTCCCCATATAGCTCTTAATTGTCGTTTATTTACGTTTGCCTTCCCCCACTAGGCTAAATTTCCACTGGGGGCAGGGTCCAGGGCAGTCTTGTTCACTGTTGTAGCCCGGGCACCCAATGCCTGACACGTAGTTAGCACCCATCCAGTCACTCCTGGAGTAGTGGAAAGAAAGACTGCATTACGAGTTGGGGGCTGTGAGTGTTGTTTCCCACCTGGTGCAAGTTATTTAATTTCTCTGACTCTCGGTCTGTCTGCATGCCAGATGGGGAACCAGTTCAACGCAGCAAATGTTTATCAAGCTGGCCCCATGTATAAAGATGCTGATAGCCTCTCTTGGTGCCTGCAGAGATGAAAAACACAGTCCTGGCCCTCAAGGGGCTTGTCCTTTACTGCGTAACATCAAGATTTCAACATAAGTAGCCACAATACAAGGCAGATTTGTTTTTTGTTTTTAGTATATGTCTTCATTTTTTCCTTATATCATTAATATTCTCCCTGCAATATTTTGTAGTTTTTAGTGTACAGATCTTTTACATCTTTTTCAACTTCATTCCTAAGTATTTGATATTTTCTAATGATATTTCAAATTGTGCTATTCATAATTCTAATGTTCAAGGATTCATTAAAGATATATAAACATTACAATTAATTTGTGTATGTTGATCTTGCAACCTTGTTAAATTTAGTTATTAATTGTAGAATTTCTTTCTTTCCACTTTTAAGTTCAGGGGTACAAGTGTAGGTTTGTCACATAGGTAAACTTGTGCCACGGGGATTCGTTGTACAGATTCTTTCATCACCCAGGTATTAAGCCTAGTACCCATTATTTTTCCTGATCCTCTCCCTCCTCCCACCCACAAGACAAATTTGATAATGCTCCAAGATAGTTTGAAAGGACTAGGAATGCATAGAAGAAAGAATCTACCTCTAACCAACATACTGAGAAGGGTTTATGGGGAGAGGGACACCTGGGCAAACCTTAGAACAGGTAGGACTTCAGCAGACCAAAATGAGAGGGAATCCTTTCACTAATGCAACAACATTAAACACACAGAGATGGAGAAGCCTGGGAGAGGCTTGAGGAGCACCTAGGATCCAACTTAGCTGCCATGTAGGTTACAGAGGAGGAGATGAAACTGGAAAGGTTGATTGGAGACACATCAGGAGATTCTGAAATGCCACTCAGGAGTTTGGAATAAATTCTTTATGCTTTAGGAGCTACTGGAGGGCAGTGAGCCGGAGAGTGACCGATAAGAGCTACGCTTTAGGGTGGTTAATCCAACTTCCAGGACAGGAGGGCTGATGTGTTAAGAAGCACCTGCAGTTATCAGGAGAGAAGGGAGAAGGCAGATGGCAGTGAGAAACGCAGCACGAGGTGGAGGCTGAGCTCGAGGAGCTATCAAAGACAGAAGCAGCAGGGCTGAGGAGCTGGCCAGATAAGCAGCCAAGGGGAAGAGTGAAGCCCAGCAAGGATGCCAAGGGTGCAAGCTTGGACCATCAGGAACACGACAGGATAATGAACAAAAACAGAGGCCACCAGACTAAAAGAAGCGGGTGAGGAATACACAGCATATTTCAGACACGCTTACTGCAAGGCACTGGCGAAGCCATCAGGTGAAAACACTTGCAGGCAATGGGAAATGCAGATCTTAAAACTAGAATGTGGATTAACACTTCCCAGCCTGGCCACAGGGCTACTGGGAAAATCAAAGGAGATGGGGAAGCAGAAGGTACGCTGGGACCTACAAGTCGCCATGTATATGTAAGACATGACAATTTGTATTTCTATTACCACTCCAAAATACATTTTAGATATCTCCAAAGTAAAGCTGGGGATGTACATTTGGTCTCTCTCTAATTTCTAATCTTAGAGATCAGAAACCCTAAATTATTCCCTGAGTATTAAAACCAACCCATGAAGGAGCAGAATGGAGGTCCTTGTAAGAGACAGAACATGGCTTCAGGGTCATCAGATAATGGCAAGACACTGAACCATCCCTGTGGACACAGGAAAGGGAGAGACATGGGGCATGCCGATGTTTATCTGAGTACCATCTAGGGACACAGAGGCAGGAGCACTTCCATCTCCCTAGAACACCTACCCCTGTCATCACACAGGACTTCACACCTAAGTGCAGACACACACATACATACGTACTGCTGATGCCTGGATGCTACCCCCGGAGATGCAGGCTGGCCTTCTGGTTTACACAGCAGCCTGTGTGAATTTGGTTAATGTGAGTTATGCCATTCATGGCAAGCAAGGCTGACCACCAGATGTTACACCAGTGATTTGCCAAGTAAATACCACTTGGTGGGTCCTTAAGGCATCTTAAGGAAACAAATGATCCTGGGCTTTCAAAACAATATTTTAAAAATATTTAACACCTATTTAGAGAGATAAAAGAGAAACTCATTTTCCAACAGTAATGAACTCTCATCATATTTTCATTAATAAAAATAATTCTAATTAATATAAAATAGAATTCCAGACACTGAATGTGTCACTAGCACCTCAGTGCATTTGAAACTATCTTTCATTTTCCAGTTTTGGCATCACTCATAAATGGATAGCATTAGTCTCTCGCACTCACTGAAGTCTGAGGTAACGTCCATGGATAATGTTACAAGGTCATATTGAAAACATGATTTATGATTTTTTTTCCTGGCTTTCCATTTTTCTGTAATTCCTTTGGAATCAGGTGGGTGGACAGTTGGTTTCCTGAAGGCAGCCTCCCAGAGAGGGAGCTGGGCTCCTGCTGAGCTCTGTGGCTCCTCTGCAGCTTTCTGAACCAGGTAGCTTCTTGGGAGGTATATTAAAATGTTTAAATTTTAGATTATAAAATAAATCACTCCTTTCCTGAGAACAGCATTACTCCATGCATGATCCACTTTCCGGAATTTCTGGCTATGCCTGCTAGCTCTGGGTGACGGTCAGCTGGCTATGCCTGCTAGCTCTGGGCGACGGTCAGCTGGCTAGTCTCAGGACAGGTGGGGACACCCATGAGTCACACCACGCAACTCGCAAACGTGAGCTACCAAAGCACTTGACGGATACAGGCTCAGTACGGTAGAGACTGTTTCCCATGACTGTTGAGTGCACTGTCTGTGAGGACACAGTAGACTTTATTTACTGTCCTCCTGGCACAGGAAGTCTGTACTTCTCAAGCCCCTCGGAGCAGGGCAGAGCCATATGATGGGCTCTGGCCAGGGGCAGAGAGAGGAGGTGACTCCTAGGCTGAGGCAGTGATGAGCCCATGCAGGGTTTTTTCTCTCCCTGTGCCTCATTGATTAACAAGGGCATGTGTTTTAGAAATACAGCCTTCATGGGTCCCTGAGTTGTTATATGGAGGACATTTGCTTTGCAGAGTTGCCAGAATTGGTGTAAGAAGTAAACTTTGTGTGTTAGAATTTGGATATTTGAAGACTGTATATGGAAATGTGACCCATGCCAGATTTTTCACTTACTTGGTGACATTTCAGCTCCTATAATTGATTGGTGACTATATTATTTTCGATTGCTGCTGTAACAGATTACCACAAACTTGGTGGCTTAAAACCATACAAATTTATTATTTTACAGCTGTAGAGGTCAGAAGCCCAAAATCAGTCTCAATGGACTAAAGTCAAGGTGTTGGCAGGGCCAGTTCCTTCTGGAGGCACTAGGGGAGAATCCATTTCCTCGCCTTTTCTAACTTCTAGAGGTTGCTCACATTCCTTGACTTGTGGCCCCTCCTCTATCTTCAAAGTCAATAATGTAGCATCATCAAATCTCTTGGGCTTCTGTTTCTGTCATCACATCCCCCTCTGTAACTCTGACTTTCTTCCTTCCTCTTATAAGGACCATTGTGATTCTATTGAGCCCAGCCAGATAACCTAGGATAAGCTCACCTGAAAATTCTTAACTGAATCACATCTGCAAAATCCCATTTGCCATGTAGGGAACACATTTACAAGTTCAGGGGATTCCATTGTGGATAATTTTGAGGGGTTACTATTCAGTCTTCCACAGCAATCCATGCATTTACTTATCCAACTGATCTATAATTCCATTCTGGTGAGATTTAGCCAGTAGCCAGATGGCCTTTCCCAAGTAATATTCCTCCATATTGCCTATAATAGCCATATAGCTTTTCTTTTGAAACACATACATTTCCACATATGAGAACTGATTATAGGGAAACAATCCAAATGAAGATAAGCTTTATGCACAAAGATGGTTAAGAAGGATTACAGATTTTGTTATAAAAACAAAATGGAAAAATCTAAATGTATAACAATATAGGGAAATGTGCAAAGAAATTCTAGAACACCCCATGTGTGAATGTTATGCAGCTATTATAAATCTTTATGACAAATGTTTGTAACTCTGAAATGTTCTTTATAATAATTTTTAAAGCAAGCTACACATTTAAATGATCTCAACTCTCAGGAAAACACATGTACAGGAGAAAATTCTGTGCATGTATACACCAAAATGTCGATAGTGAGGTTTTTTTTTTTTTTCCTGGAGGCTATATATGACTTTTTCTTTTTCATACTTCCATTTTTTTAAATGTCCACAAAAAACAAGGACTTTTGTAATCAGAAATCTCTATCGATGATAATAGCAGGTCAGCAGGGTAGGTGGGAGTGATCTGGAAGTCCTGGAGAATTCTGTTTATTAGGAAAGGTGACGCATCCTCCATTTATAAGCACCTAAGGACTGGGTGCTGCGTGATTTCCCTTCTATGTGTGCTAGGACCCTAGGATATCCCTTCTCTCGGGGCATTTGCCCTGGGGGAGCATCTAGGATTTCTCCAGAAGGCACAGGGACCCACCCATTGGGCCATACTGGACGATGAGGTGCAAGGTTGGAAATATCACATGGATGGTTACTCCCAGGCTGCTGTTCAGTTCAGCAAGAAGATAATGGAAGGAAGGTCTTCAGTGTGAATATGAAAAAGTATACCATCCTCCGGTGTGGCCAGAGCCAAAGTTAAAAAAAAGAAAAGAAAGAAAATCTTAGGCCGAAGCAGTGCTGGTCTCAGACCGCATCATCCCCAAGATGAAAATGAGTGGCAGCCAGTGTGGTAGAAGGAGCGGGAAAATGGGAACATTCAAAGACTGCCAGAGGAAAGTGCAAACTAGTAAAAACAAAACAAAACAAAAAAATATGCCTGGAGGGTAGTAGTGTCTGAATCAAATCACAAAAATGTCAGTTCCTGTGACCCTGTATTTCCACTTGAAGAAATTTATCCTAAAATAAGAAAACTAAAAGTCGAAATTTCCAGCTTTATGAGATGCAATTATGCAACCATTAAAATCATGCTTGAGTAGAATATTTAATAAAAAGAGATCTTTATTATATATTGCTAAGTTTAAAAAGCAGAATATAAAACAGCAAATATGGCATAATCAACTTTTATAGCAAATAAATATGTAAATAGATGTTCTCAGCAAAAAGCCAGCTTATACTAAAATCATCAAATGTGATAGAATAACAGGAATTAGCAGGGTTTTAGGGGAGGTTGCTGTGGGGAGGTATAAATCTCAGTTCTCCAAGCTTTTTGCATGAAGCATGTATACGCTTAACATAGGGCTTTTGCTTCCAAAATAATCAGCCTAAAATTCCTTCTACTGTTGGAGTCCCCGTTCTGCTCCCTGGCAGAAATGCCTTCATGTCCACTGTCATCCTGAGCCACATCTGAGTGGTCACTGGAGAATACAGACTTTGAAGGACTCCCTGGCTTTTGCAGGTTCTGTCCTGCTCTTGCAGGACTGGGTGCCCAGAAGTGGTTTTAAGGATTGGACAAGCTTTTTTTTAGGCCAAGGTTATGGTTCTTTTGATAAAATCATTTCTTCATATACATTTAAAATACTTTTGTTTCTGGTCATTCCATATGTAAAACACTACCGCTAAAGTTCTTGCCTATTTACAATTTTTGAACCTACAAACTTTTTTCACATACTGCCTGCTGGGCTCTGCCAGTGCTCGCAGTTTAATGGTAACTATGTTGAGGTCATCTGAAAGCACAGGTCTGTGAGGAAAGGCAGCTGCGCTTAAGCCCACCTAGACCAGCAGGCTCCCCACCACTGTATGGCAGAACATTGATTTTTTCCTCTGCTAAGTCTATGACTTCTCAAATACCACTTACTCTCTGCTTCAGTTTCAGGTACAGAAACAGGTGGCTTTTTCAATCCAGCAAGGCTCCAAATTACTGAACACTCAGTCAATTTAGACTCCAGGCTGCAGGCAAGACAGCAGCACGTCTGCTCTTGCAAACTAGCCCATGCTACCCTAACTTCACCGCATTCTTACAGGACGTCATAAAAACAAGGTGTAACCCAACGCACACCAAGAATCTGAATCTCTGACACCATTTCCCTGTGACCACAAACCTCAGGCAGCAGATGATCTCTCTTCAGTGTCAGGCATAGTGTGATCAGATGTTTTGCCACACACAACAAAGGTCACTAAGCAACATCTAAGTCCTAACTGACTGGCATCTCAAATTCTTTTTGGAACAAGACAGAGTATGTAGCAAAATATGCACATCTCAGTGCATGATGGCCACTTTGAGGGTGACAAGCTTCATTTGGCTGCGTGCATTCCGCAAACTTCATTTTTAAATTGCCAGCCTCATTATCATATTAGTCACACTTAATAATTTCCTGCTTAACGTCCCTGGAGGGAGATTTTTCTCCATATTTAAATGCCTTTCTCAACAATTAGCAAAAAGTGGACATGAGTTTGGCTTGATTAATCATGTCATGTATTAAGGTGTCTGCACACAGCAGGTAGGTTCAGCAGTTCCTCATTAGAGTCCAGTGAGATGTCTAAGGCTGATTTGATGACAGATATGGAAGCTCAACACTCAGCATAAAGTAGAATGATGCCCCCCAACCCCCAATATAGTTTGGATATTTTTTCCCTCCAAGCCTCATGTTGAAATGTGATCCCCGATGTTGGAGGGGGTGGGTAGTGGGAGATGTTGGATCATGCAGATCTCTCATGAATAGCTTGGCACAATCCTCTTGGTAATGAGTGAGTTCTCACTCTATTAGTTTGTGAAAGAGCTGGTTGATTAAAGGAGCCTGGCAGTTCTCTTGCTCTCTCTCTTGCACGTGACATGTCTGCTCCCCTGTACCTTCTGCCATGACTAAAAGCCTCCTGAAGCCTCACCAGAAGCTGAGCAGATGCTGGTGCCATCCCTGTACAGCTTGCAGAAACATAAGCCAAAGAAAAACAAAGACCTCTCTTCTTTATAAATCATTCAGTCTCGGGTATTCCCTTAGAATAACACAAAACCTACATCCCCATTCCCCCAGTGCCTGACCAGAATGATGGTGTGTTTCCCCACGGTTCTAGACAGGACGTGACGAGTTGGGCCCACCAACCCTGGCGGCTGAGGCAACAGCTCTCGTTGTGGGTCTGACCTAAGTCTACCAGCCCTTCCTCACTCGGCCCTCCTCTTATTGATATTATTGCATTAGTGATACAGCTGCAGGGAGGAGTCTGCTTTTTCCAAGATAAATGACGATACTACTGACAACAGCTTTGCAAGTTTGGAGGAATCAACCCCAATTAGTACTGTCATCTCCCTGGTCAGGACAATTCTTCATAAAACACCAACATGGGGGTTGGGTGGGAAAGGAGGAGGGGCAAATGAGCAGGCTGCCTTTGGAGCATGACCTGTGGGTACAGGTACACTGCAAAAGCTCCCTGCTCGCAAGTCTCTCGCAGCCCCGGCAGACTCCATACTCCCCCCATTACGGCTCCTGTTCCACCATTGGAAACCTTAATCAGGTTCCTCTTTTGTCTTTCCCCAAATGGGACAGCTGGTAATGCAGGTGAACCCCAACACTGAGGCTTAGCCCAGGAGGGTTCTTGACTTCACTCAGAAAAGAATTCAAGCATGAGCCAACAGTAAAAGGAAGCAAGTTGATTTGAGCAACAGCATACAGCAAAATGGCTGCTCTACAGACAGAGCACGGCTATCCCACAGGTGGAGTGGCACTGGTGGATGGCTGGCTAGCTACATTTACACATACTCCTAACTACATGCTAAATAAGGGATGGATAATTCACAAACTTTCTGGAAAAAAGGCAAGCAGTTCCCAGAAGCATATAAAGTCATTTCTGGGCATTGCCATGGCATTTATAAACTGTCATTGTGCTGGTGGGAATAGCCTGTAGCATGCAAATGTATTGTAATTTCTAGTTCTTGCTGGTTGTGGACGGTTTCCTTGCTACATCACCAGGGTCAGGAAAAGAAACTCTGCTGATCTCCTGGCTCAGTTAGGTTAGGGTTGCAGTCTGAGGGAGTGCCATAGTGAAGACCCCAACCACAGACCCATCCCCAGAACCTCCTCAGACCTCCTCCAGGCTCATTCCCTGCTCATTCCTTTGCCCTTCCATGTGTTTGTTTGGTCTCTATTTCAGCTCCTCTTCCTGGCTGCAACATCCAGATAATGGCTCTCCCCAATCAGCTCAATCCCTGGGGCTCCTGCTATTCGCCATCCTTGAAAGGAGTGAATCCACCCATCACCAAATGCCTCAGAAGAGCTGCATCAACAGCTGCTTCCCAAGAGGAAGGTGGGTGCCCAGAGAAAACTCTGGGCAGGGGTGAGGATAATGCCAAAGGTTAGCTCTGCTCCCACTGTGCTCACGACTCTCCGGGCAGTCATGGTGCTCGGCCAGGTTCTCTTGGCATCAACCGCCTTTCTTCAGGTCCTAGTCCAAAGCCCATCCTTGAGGATGCTGCCTGTTTGAGATCCTGAGCTCCTTAGGAGGAGAAATGGGACCATCCCCAGCACTGGGGCAGATGTAAAGAGCAGTTTAAAGACTATAGAGAAAAGGAGGAAGTAGAGGACAAGGGAAAAGGGAGAAAGAAGAAGGGGAGGAGGAAGAACGACAGTGCCTCCTTTATTCCAGCCTCCATGCCTTTGTTCATACTGAAACCTAAAGGGCTGCCACGTTTGATTTTCTCCCCACAACCATTCCCACCCTCACTGCTCTTCCCTGCTGTTGGCCTCACGTCTGTCACAGAGCCTCGCCTTGCCTGTGCCCTCCCAGCCCAGCCTGGGCTCACAACCTGCAGCACTGTGGCTGTTTCTGCGTGTGCTTCAGGCTCAGGTCCACACTGCAAGCTGCTCCGCTCGCTTCCCTGTGGTGACTCACGGGCCCCTGCTGCAGCCTTGATTGATTGGGTGACAGGGTAGCCAGGGTCTGAGGCACCCTAGTGGCTCTTTGCAGAAGAAAGGGGAGTCCAGGGCACATTCCAAGCCCTGTCAGCGCTGGCTTAGCCCCTTAGTGGTGTAAAATCTCACGCCTGGAGTCCTGTAAGCTCCTGGTGCCAGCTGCAATTTTATTGGTGGTCTGTGACTTCAAAGGCCTCTCCTCCCGCATGGCTGAGCCAGGCAGGCTGCAGAGCAGAAGGCCTGTGCCCAGGGCACCAGGGAATTCTCCTGGGACCTGGACCCAGCCTCCTCTCCAACCTCTACTGCCTCTTTTTTTTATAGTCACAAAAATCACTTTCCCAGCTCCCTTGGTAGCCAGAGCAGATGGAACTGCAGGAGAGGAACTGTCTTTCCTGGATCCATTTCTTAGGATACTGCCTTCCTGGATCTGTTTGTCCCAGATTTACAGGCAACGTACTTCTGACCAAACATCTCTTCAATGTCCCAACTGGATACTTTTTTTTTTTTTCCTCTAGAAAGCCCCGGCAGTAGAAAGACAGGAAGTTAGGGTGTGGTCTGGGTCATTCTGAGCACCCACTTGACATCTGTCTGCCTCATCTATCAAGGAGGGTGACACTGAGGCCTGGCCACTGCCTCACAGCTCTTTGGAGGTTAGAAGAGGTCAAGTCTGGGAAAGCAGGCAGCGAAGCTCTCAAAGAGAAGGCCCTGCTCAGTCCACACTGCTGGTGCCGCTCGCTGGCCGTCTTGACAC
The DNA here is from genome assembly GCA_963573385.1 of Cacajao melanocephalus. NCBI lineage: Eukaryota > Metazoa > Chordata > Mammalia > Primates > Pitheciidae > Cacajao > Cacajao melanocephalus. Next base: position 17,585 of record CAUYLG010016490.1, read on the forward strand.
TCAATGAATTGTTTAAGACACCGTGTCTGAATCTCAACTCTGACGTTTCCCAGCTGCATTCCTTTGGGAGAATTACCCAACTCCTCTGGGCCTCCACACCCTCCATGGGGATTAGCTCATATTAGTGAAGCACTTGAACTGTCCCTGGTAGGTGCTATAGAAATGTTTGCTCTTGCTTTTTTTTTGTTTGTTTGTTTGGTTTGGTTTTGAGACAGAGTCTCACTCTGTCGCCCAGGCTGGAGAGCAATGGTGTGATCTCAGCTCACTGCAGCCTCCACCTCCCTGGTTCAAGTGATTTTCATGCCTTACCTCCCGAGTAGCATGGGTTACAGGTGTGTGACGTCCAGCTAATATTTTTTGTATTTTTAGCAGAGATGGGGTTTTATCATGTTGGCCCCACCGGTCTCGAACTCCTGACCTCAAGTAATCCACCTGCCTTAGCTTCCCAAAGTACTGGGATTACAGGTGTGAGCCACTGCGCCCAGGCAGAAATGTTTTCTGTTGTTATTGCCACACACATGCCTCATCTTGCTCATTTATTCCATGTAATTAGAATCTGTCTGCCAACAAGATGACAAGCTTCCAGTGTCCCTTCCTCCCCAACACACACACACACACACACCCAGCCCAGCCTGGTGTGGTCAGGCAAGAGCAGCAGCTCAGACCCTGCTTGGACTTTTGCTTGTGAAATAAGCTTGGGCAAGTTATTAAACCCCTGCAACTGGCATGTTCATTTATAAAGGGGAGCTAAGAATAACCTGCCTCACAGAGTAGCATAGAATTTACATGAAACTTAGATAAAGCTACGAGTAAATATCAGCAAAGCTCAATGCCTGGCCTACTGCAGGCATTTAATGAACATCTTAATGAATATTTGCAGTTCGCATTTAATGAATGTTTGTTCTCCCCGGTGCTGGGCAAACAGCAGCTCCATCGACACTTGGTGGCTTTAAGTCAGTTCTGAAGAGCATGTGTTAAAGGGGGGGTGGCATCAAGTGACTGGCCCCACCCTCCACTGCTGGCCACACCTTCCACAGTGACCACACTAAGAAAACACTTAGATGGACGGGTGTGAATCCCTCGAGAACAAGGACTGCATCTTCTCTCTCGCACTTGCCAGCATCTGGCACATCTGGGTATTAACCACGCAAGACACAACCCCAGCAGCAGTGGCCCTGGATGTCTGAAATCCTGTCCAGAAGAAAATGGAGAGAAAGCCAAAGAAGGAAAAGCTGCCCTCAAACATGCCCAGAATCTTGCTGGAGATGGAAACTAACAAGGATGGAAACATGACAGCAGAATAATACAGACCAGTTTGAAGTCTGCCCACCTGGGAGTCAAGCCACATTGAAAATCAATAAGGCATCAAGGCCGGGAGCTCAGAGAGCCAACTGGATACCTGCGTGGGCCTCCTTTAAAGAGGGGAAAGCTTTGAAGTTGCAGACGACCAATAAAAATACAGCTGGCATTTACAGCTTCAACTCCTCCTGCTTTTGCTTTTCACCGTGTTGCTAAAGCTGCCTACAAAGCTGCTCCAGGCTGGAATCCCGGCCCAGATCAACAGAGCCCATTCCCATTCCAGGGACAAGAACAAGGGCTCTTGGGGTCCACTGGCCAGGGAATGGGGATCAACTTTAGGCAGGCTGGCAACTTCCCAGCACAACCCCGTCTTAGGTTCTGAACATCAGAGGCAATGGCTAAGCTTCCCCCAAAGCACTTTGGTTAAGTTCATTTAGAAGCAGGCTAAGTGGTGGCCAAGATGAGCCTTGGAGAAGCTGAGATACCTTCACTCTATTTAGTGTCTTTTCCAGTCTCCTGCCCTTTTCAATGCCTGTAACACCAGGAGGAGGAAGGGTCTTCTGGAATGAGCCCTTCCCCTCAAAGATGGAGCAATCCAGGCACAACAGGTTAGTCTAAAAGGGAAATGGTAGTTATGGTGAGAGGAAGCTGGACCCCGATTCCAGCCCAGTGCCTAGGATTTAAGATGCTGAAGCTAGAGGCTCTTCTTTCTTCCTTCATTTCTCTATTTATCACTCACAGAAAGTTCCAGGACCTTCCCCTTTCTTCAGTAAGCATAGAAAGGGTTCTCAGAGCTAGGGGCTCCTGGCCCAGTCAGGGAGACAAGACTTAAAGCATAAAACATCCAGGCAAAAAGCTACAAAACAGTCTCAGAATGAATGGAAGGTGTTATGCTATGCAACATATATGGGCAATGTCAAGCTTAATGACCAAGCTGAGCTAATGTCAATAAACAGAGAACTATTAGGAAATTCATTAATCAAGGTCTTGTTTATACTCCTATTTGTCAACCAAATTATTTGTTTGACTTGTGGCCTCCTTGGTTTATTATGGTCATTTCTGTCATCAGCAGAGCTGGGCTGCTGGAATTTCACACATAGGTAGTCCTGCATATGTCTTTAGCATGCTCCTGGTCAGCCTTCTCCCAGAATCACACCTCTCAGCAGGGGCCAAGGTCTGTCTTCAGTTAACAAATAACCATTCTTTATAATCCAGTGGTTTACCGGGCCTTAATTAATTGATTTGCTAATCGCTGTTTCCTGTTTCTAGAAATGAGCCCAGGAAGTTGACCTCTGAAGCACTCTCCTGCTCTTGGGGGCATGTCATCAGGAAGAAACTCCAGGCTGAAAACACAATTGCAAGGCCAATGGGGGAGGAGCAGCTTTCTCAGGACACCTGAGGTCCTGCCCCACGAGGCTCTGGTCTTCACCCACCATCTCTCACTGTCCTCCACCCCCAATTGCACTTTGCCTTCCTCCTCCCTGAGCTCATGCTTGCCCCTCCCTCAGGATCTCCCCAGCCCCAGCCTGAAGGCTGACCTCCTCCAGAAAGCCTCTCCTCACCATGAGGCCAGAAAGAGTCTGTCTTGCCTCTAGGTTCTGAGTTTCTTAGTTCCAACAACTGTCCTTGCTCCGTTGACACCTTCCATACACAGCTTTGTGAGCTGTGCACATCTGTGGGTACCAGAGGGTAAGTTCTCCAAGGGCCAGCTGACCCCTACCGTCTCACAGCTCTGCATTGGTTTTCCTTGGCCCCACTCCCCAGCGGACACACATACATGTGCACATTCACACTTGCACACACAACGCTGGACCGATGGAGAGAACTTTATCAGTGCAACGCAACTATTTCATCACACCGGGACCTACCCCTGTTTAAGGCTCTACCCCCAAAGCAAGTAGAGAACGACAATTACCTTGGTTAGGAGCAATGGCCTTCCCACTTCCATCTCCTAAATTACACTAATTTCTGGGGTTTCCACCTTCTCTGAGCCAGTGCTTCCTGTTTGGGAAATAAACGTGAAATAATTTCTCCATTCAAAGTGACAAATCACAGAAGGTTTCTGAGTAGCAGGCAGGGGAACCTACCTCATCCCTTATGACTTTGAAGGGAAAAGGATGAAGGGCCTTGTGGGGAGTGGGACCAAGGATCAGATTTCTCCAGAATCACTTGGAGTTAACATCTATCCTCAGCAGCCTCCCTGTGGATTTTGACACATCTCAAAAAAGCAGGGGTCTGGAAAAAGCAGTCAGCATCTCTTACCTTCTGCAAAAAGCTACTGTGCAGACTGTTCCTTTGTAGTTTGGGTTAAAAAAAAAATCAAGCCATCTTGGAAGAATCAGAAAGCAGATGCGCCCATAATTGAACTTGGCAAGGGCAATAGAAACCTCGTTATGGGTGTTACAGGCACTCGCACCTCAATTAACCTAGGGGGCTTGGGGCCGTCAGTTTCTCCGCACAGATGTCAGGGGGTGAGAGACCCTCATGGGCAGAAGATTTAGATGCCCTAAGACCTCTTCGGAAACCAAGGGCCCACGATCCCCACTCAGCCCCAGCCTAAGATCCCTCTCAGAGCTTCGGAGCCTCATGTCCAGGGTAGGCAGTGGACACGGGGCCGCCTCTGGTGCACCCCAGGCTGCCTAGGCCACCAAGCCCACCCTGGAGTGGCAGGAGCCCGGCCTGCGGCCAGCTCTGCACCGACAGCCACGACCTGATGCCGAATTTTACTATCTGCCATTTACCATTCTGATGGGGAAAACAAATTTAAAACACCTGGAAATTTATGTCTCTGATGGGTCAGGTTGCACTGTTCTATTATATTAAATAATCCGGGCTGTGCACTTCAAAGGCCACCAGCCTCGGGAGGCCGCCAGGGTGCGGGGCCTTTGTTAGTGGTGGGGACGCAGGCAGCCCGTGGCCCACCTGCGCCTGGGAGCGCCCTGGGGTGCTTGGGCCTGAAGGCCTGGGGTGGGGGAGAGGCAGCCTTCAGAATCAGCCCTGGGCACGTGCATGAGCTTGTGAGCTCTTTTGCACGCCTGCTTTCCCTGACCCTGGGCTGGGTTTGACTCGCCATCTGCACCAGCCTGAGTTCAGAAGGTGGAGGTTTCCTTTCTCACCTGGTCACTCACAGGCTCAGTGACTTGGGGCCCCCGTCTCCTTCTCTGTGTAACAGGACCTTAGTGGCGGGCAGCTCTGTTCATGTAGCTGACACCCCTCTCCAACCCCATTCTGTCCCCTAGACTTACCAAGGGGGTTCAATTGACTCCATTCAAACTCTCAGAAGCTCTCAAGGCGGGCCTGAAAGGTGAGAAGATTGGAGTTGGGAGGAATGATCAAACTGAGATTTGGGTGGCTAGCGGGTCAGTAGCAGAAGCTGGGAGAATGCTCAGGAGGTGCTTGCTAAGCAAAGCTCTCAAGGCCATGCTGGCCAAGAGCAGCACTGATTTGGGGGAAGGAGGGGTTCAGCACATTGGAACTATCTGGAGAATGACCCTCACCCAGCACTGACACTGCAGAGGAGGTGGGGGGCCCAAGGGGCAAGAGTGAGGACTTGTGTTCCAGAAGCTGGGCAGGAAGGACAGGTGAGTTTTGCCTGGAGTCTGAAACCAACAGATTGGTTTAAGAATTCACATGAGGTCTTGGAAACTTCTAGAAAATGCTAGAGGATGGGATGGGAGGGGGCTCTGAGATGTTCTCTATGGTGAGGCCTGTGGAGCTTCTCAATGTTTGTGCTACATCTGTAAGATGGAGATAAAAGCTTCCTGCTCTGTCTGCCTCCCAGCACTGCTACGAGGGCCTGAGGACAAGTCTCCTGGAAGCATCTTGTAAACCTACAATTCTGTAAATGAAGGAAAGGAAGCCTGGAGGAGGCTGGGAACATGGCAAAGCCACAGCAGGAAGAGAAGAAAGAGCTAGGTGTTCTCTCTCCCAGCTCTGCACTGTCCAGTTCCCTGTCCTCATGGTCATCAGGGCCCCTGCCCCATCCCCCATGTCTCCTCTAATCCTCCAAGTGTGTCATGGGTCCTTCCCCGGGTCACTGGCAATGCCCTGCTCAGCCACAGCACCAGAGAGGAGAGAAAACACAAAACAGTCTTCACAGAACTAAAAGACTTCGTACAGCATGCTCGCCCTTTGTTTTTATAGCTGCCACTACGTGATAAGAGTCACTAGTTCAGCTCATACTCAGGATGCACAGAACACTTCCAAAGGTGGCCCATCTCAGACACTGGGCCTCCAGAGGTCAGCGTGCCTTCACCTTGCTGTACTTTCTAGTGAACACGTTACTTCACCTCCCCTGGCCTCGGTCTTGTCACTTTGGAAATGAGGGCATTGGGCAGCATTTGCAGAAGCCACCCTACTCCCTTCAATGGTCTGGAACCTTAGCAGTACATTTGAATCATCTGAGGAGCTCTTTAAAAATACCATGGCCTGGGCTCTGCCCCCAGAGTTTCTGATCTGATTGGTCTGAGATAGAACCTCAGGTGGGTCTCATTCGAGGGCAAGCTTGAGGCCCCCTACACTAGTTGCTATGATGATTTTTATTAAGCAAACATCAAACCCCACATGGAGCGGTCCAGGGGCCAGAACCCAGACATTCAAGAGGGAGCTCCTGTGAGTTTAACTTCCTCTCCTGGAATAAAAATTTTAAGAACTCAAAAAGCACAAAAGATGATTTTTTTTTTTGGTCTCTTTTCAAATTATGACACTAAAGTTAGGCCACCAGAAGTCATACATAGGGCAGAAGGGGGCCCAGTCCTGGCCTGGATGTTAGATGAGCTTATTGGCCACAGAAAGACTAAATTGAATTAATCTTAAAGGGCCCCCTTGGCAGGAGGAATCAGCAGCCAGCGTGGCCACTCGACTGCCTGACCGAGACCCCGAAGGTGAAGGGGCCCTTTGAGCCACCACACAGCAGCCCTGCCAGGGGGCACGACCATAGCATATCACTGTGGTCAACCATCCCTCTAAACCTCATGGCAGCCTTTGCACCGGGTTGCCCTGCCCACAATGCAAAGCCAGTGCTCTGAACAGGCATGTCAGAGAATACTGCCAGAAAGTCACTCCTCTGGACCAAGTAGGGAAGGACCTTAAGGAGCAGCAAAAAGTTCTCCATCAAAGTGTTTAAAAGAAATCCTGTTAACCCTTTTAAGGATACTAAAAGACAGATGTTGGTGCTTAAAGAGGCCTGGCCCAAACCCTCCCCACAGGCAGAATAGGTTCTCTTATCCCCATGTTACCTCTACAGTAAAAACCCAGAGGAAGAGCTGATCACGCGCTGCACACCTGGTCTACTCCAGTGAAACAGGATCATCTCTAATTAGCCAGACTCTAAACAAATGGGTGCAATTGACATGCTGGGAACGTTTTCCTAAGTCATAACGATAATATTTTCCCTTTATCATGTGCTTGACTCCAATGTGTTGCACAGGATGGCACTTCATAACCCCTTTAGAAAGTGAGGCAGGTATTCCTGTCACTATTTTACAGATTAGGGACCCAGCATAAGTTAATGCCAGGGCAAAACCATTTGTAAGCCAGGTCTCCTGGCTTATCCCCTCCTCACATTACTATTAAATAACTCTCTCTCCAGAGGCAATGAAGCTTACATTATCTGCGTGCTCAGCAATTTTATTTTTAATTTAAAGGCATATGTTGTGTTCCCAATTATAATTTAAAACTTTAAAAGTATGATATAAAATTGTTTAAAGTATGAATCCATGTCTGAAAAAGTGTAAGTTATACTCATAGAGAATAAAATAACCAAAATAAAATACATCAAAATATTAACCATGGTTATCTATGGATGGTAAGAATGTGGTTGACTTTCACTGTCTTTATTCTACCTATCTATATATTTTGAGACCTTTGAAGTGAGCATATGTTAACTTGGAATTCCAACACGTTTCAAAAATTGAGTTTTGGTTCAGTAGACTGCGCAAGAATAAGCTTCGGTTGGCCCCATCTGCATCATCATGAGTTTCAAAATGGCAGTGATCCAACTGGGAATGCCAATTACCAAGGGAGAGCTTGTAGTTTAGCACCCCAAGCTAAGCCCAAAATTAATGGCTGTTAGCCATCACAATGGCCGACTTCTCAGGGATCACTCCAATTAGGATCTTCTCCATGGCTTACAACACTAGCCCTCTGACTTCAGACAAGGTGCATCTGCAGCACAGCTGGAGCAGCTGGGTTGGAAAATCAATCACTGCCCAACAACTGTGCAACTGATGGCCCATCAATCAGAAACATAAGGCGTTCACTCCATTTGTAAAACCCATACATTTGCTTGCAAATCTGCAAATGCAATAAGCAGCCCGACCAGCTCTAGCCCTGGAAAAATGGCAGGACTGGTCACGTTTGCCTGTAGAGAGTCACAGACTGTCAACCCAAATGAAGCACTCCCACTGCAAGAGTCCACAAAGACCCCTGGCCCCACACTCACTGGCCCCCTCAAAGCCTCTACTACCCACAGGATAGAGTTCTCCAGATATACTCAAGACCTGACAACAGTCATGCTTTAACTCCATGAGAACCCATCAGTGCTTGAAGAATTTCTCTGAGACCTTCTAGTTATTCCTTCCTTCCGTCCTTCCTTCCTTCTTTCCTTCTTTTGCATCCCTTTCTCCCTTCCTTCCTTCTTCCTCTTCATCCCTTCCTCCCTTTATCTTTTCCTTCCTTTATCCTTTCCTTCCTCCCTTTCTTTCTTCTAAATTCAAACTTTAAAGGAAAAGTGTCTTTTCCCTAGGTAATGGTCAGATAAAGACCTAATTTGTAGAATTTAAATGCACACCTGCACATGAACTGATTTCTGGGGCAAATTTGCTTTCTCAGTATCCAAAAAAACTTTGTTGCAAGGTCCACAGACAACGTCACTTCACACAGTGTTTTAGATGCCCTCAGTAAATATATTCAGAATAAATATATGAACAGAACACTTTATAGCCATAACTGCCTATGTTACTCCAGGACACCCTGACACTGCCTGGTGATGTCTCCCTCATTTGCCTCTGGAGTAAGACGAACAGTCCTCGGCCTTTGGCAGGCACTAGGGTGGAAAAATAGCCCAGCCAATATTCCTAATCTCTACCAAGACCACTTAATACGTTCCTCTCTGAATAATAATGATAATTATAACCATCATCTACTACTTTGCGATTTATAGATAATCTCACTTGATTCTGAAAATCCTGCCAAATAAGCATTATTATCACCAAGAAAGAAGATAAAACTGAAAGGGCACTAAGGAAGAAGAATGTTTAGTAAGGACCTATCAGTGATGTGTAGTACTGTGCTAAGTACTTTTCCAATGTGAGATCATCCATTCTTTAGGACACCCCTGAAGAATGTAGCATGTAGATATTAGACCCAATTTATAGATGAGGAATTAACACTCAAAATGGAAAAAGAATCAGAGAGGTTGTAAGACATACCAGGGTCACATGGTAAGTGATGGAATGAACTTGGATTTGTAAACCTGAGACTTCTGACTCCAAATTCTCAAAACTTTCTGACTATAGTTTTGTGAACCAAAGTATGTTAGTGGCTTAGTTCTTAAAGTCACACGAGCTTTCCTGGTTGGTTGATAACCTGAAGCTCAGGATTTCTTTTCTGGAGCAGAAGACTGGACCAGGAAAACCCCAAAACGGCCCACCCTGAAGTCCAAACTCAATCTTGGGGATAGTCTTCCATGACCCACCCTAGCCCAGCTCAGCCCTGAGGCTAGAGCTCAGGATTCTGGGGGCATCATTACATAAATATAGCAAGTGCAGTGTCAGGCTAACTCCTCCGTCCCTGTTCACTCAGCCCAGAACTGCAGGCTCTGTTTGCTCCTGAGGGAATGCTTCCTGAAGCCCTAGGATCCTCCACCTACACTGGTTTAGGAAGAGAAAGACTGAGCTGCCTCTGCCTATGGCTTTCAGAGCCTTTCCTTCTGTGAGCAAGGAGTGCATGCCATTGTGGGGGCAGGAGGGAGTGCTGCAATGGGCCCCATTCCTGTTCTGAGAAACTTAATGGTGGCATTGCTACGGCATCAAAAAACTCCAGGTAGCAGTACCAGACTGCCGAACCACATTGTGTCTGGGGGTGAGCTGCAAAATGAAGGGGCAAGCAGTACACGGGGAGCTTGGCTGGGTTCATGGGACTCATCATTGTAGAGAGCAGTCATTGAACATTATTTACATGTGCCAGGTGGAAGAGCAATCGAGCTTTTCCACATGGTTCCAAAGAAGGACCACAGGGAAGAAGCTAAAGGGAGACCAATTTCAGGTTGTAAAGGGAAGAACAAGGCTCTGTGGAGATACAAAGGCTGCCTTGGTGGGTAGCGGGTTTCTTGTCACTAGAGGTATTTAGACATAATGTGGACAAGCCCTTGCTGTGATGCTGTAGATGGAATCATGGAATAGAGGGGCAGAGGGTAAGATCTGAAGATCTTCAATGTCCCTTTCAACAATGAGGTTTCTGTGATTCTACTTTGTTGCAGCAGCCTGGTACCTCCTCTCTTCCATCCTTCAAACCAGGCATTTGCTGAACAAGGAGCAAGGTTGCAGAACTGAGGAGCTGCTGTGGCACCCTTGGAGTCCAGGCGCGATGCATGGGCAAGTGGCTAGGGTGGATTATGGAGAACTGTCCCAAAGACTGAGTTTGAACTTTAAGGAAAGCTACATCTGTCAGGCCCTTCCTGCATTCCCTCGTCTCACAAGCTCTTTGTAAAAACTCTCAGAGCTGTGGTAGCTCTTTTTGGCATTCGCAATGAACACAGAATCCAAAACTTCTTTCTGTTACTGAATAAACCCTGATTCCCAAAGAAACAGGTCTTCTGGATGGCATCGGATTCCTTCCCTTGCTATTGCCAATTGCTGTTTTCTTTACTTTGTAACTTTCAGTTTTTCCCACAGTTTCCCACTCTGGAAAAAATGTGGAAACCGGGCTCTCACATGTTTGAGACGGAGAGCGAACTCCTGCTGGAAAAAATGAAATCTCCAACCTGGAGCCCCAAGCCTGAGTCAAACTTTCCACTGAATCAAGATCTCTACTTACAACTTGAGAGGCAAAATTAAGTTGTAATATTCCAGCAAATAGCTACAGCCATTCAGAATGTGACTCCTGGCTCCTCGGTTGGATCACAAACCAATGCAGAGGCAAATTTAATTACCTGTCAGGAACTAAATAAAAGGTTTGCTTCATCTAATATTCCCAGTGTGTGGGACAGCTATGAAAACAGCCTGACGCTCAATCGATTTGCTGTTTACAGAGGCCCAAAGAGGCACTGAGACACACAAGTGGGCTACTTAAAGCTTGTGCAAGTTTAAATATTCCTTAGTGTATTTGCCAACTGCTCCCTATTCCTGGGCTACACTCAAAGCCACTGCCTATTCCCAAGGGCTCCTATATCTGTTCCTTAAAAATATTCCACGATCTTTCCTTTCAGATGTCATAAATGGCTGGTAAGGCAAGTCCCACTCCGTTAGATTACCCACAGCAGAACGCTCATCTCCCGCAGACAGAATCCAGCTTTCTGAAGTTCACTGCCTACTCCTCAAGACTCCAGGCTGCCTTTTACCTCTAGCAGCATCGGCCATCAGGGAGTCAGGGCAAAAAGGACATTTTTGCACCAGGAGACTTTGATGAACAAGGCTAAGTTCACATCCATTGCTCTAAACCTCAGTTTCTCCAACTGCAACCTGGGAAAACCTGCCCTGCTCTGCCCACTCACAGGGTTGTAGTAAGCCTAAGTGTGATGATGAGTCTGAAAGACCTGGGCTGATGTAAGAAGGTGTTACTGCTGATTGATACGTACAACGGCATTTCATTGTCTGGAGTTGGAAAGCACAAGGCTGAGGAAAGAGCAATTTCTATCTTCTTGGAAGTTGGAAATGGCAGCTGTGAGCAGCACATGGAGAACAAGGAGGAGGGGCAGGGCAGGACTGTGAGGGGAGAAGGGCAGGACACAGCCAGCTCCCAACAGAGCTTCTCCTCCAAGGCTTTGCATGAAGCAGTCAGCCCACAGAACTGCTTGAGAGCCCACCCCAACTTGTTTTGTGTAAGACCCTGCAGATCCTACAAAAGCAGCCATTTGTTGGAAATGAAGGGCAAAATCAGGCCTGGAGACAAGAACTTTAGTTCTTAAAAATCCTTTCTTCCCTGTGCCTAAAGTCAGCAGTATGGGTTTTTAGAGCAAGGACTCCACGTTGCTGTATCACTTGGACAGATTACTTAACTTATCTGAACCTCAGTTTCCTTACCTATAAACTAGATTTTGAAAAAAGTAAATAATCTTCTAAGTGAAAATCATTATGTAAACAATTCTTGTACCACGTACCATGATGGCTTCTGCCAGTTTTCACCTAGAAGCCTGACTTGGTGAATAAATGGTCTCATCTGTCCTCACTTATCCTCAAGAAGGTTGTTCCAGAAAGGGCAGTGTATTAGTCCATTCTCACACTGATATAGAACTGCCCGAGGCTGGGTGATATTAAAATAAATGAGGTTTAATTGATTTACAATTCTGCATGGCTGGGGAAGCCTCAGGAAACTTACAACAATCATGGTGGAAGGAGAACAGGCATGTCTTATATGGCAGCAGGCAAGAATGAGTGTGTAAAGCCCAGGGGAAACTGCCGTTTACGAAACTATCAGATCTCATGAGAACTCCTTCACTCTCACAGTTCTGCCCCCATAATCCATTCACCTCCCATGAGGTCCCTCCCTCAACATGTGGAAATTATGGGGATTACAATCTGAGATGAGATTTGGGTGGTGACAGAGAGCCAAACCATATTGGGCAGCTTGGGGCCACCCAGGAGACACTGCAGACCTGGGTAACCTCCTCAACCCTGGGTCACTGGGCCAAGAAGACTTTTTCAACATAAAGGCCCCAGGCTCTTGGCATGTATGTCCCAGACTTATGAAGCATGCATTAAAGCATGGGATCTCCCCATTTGGCCCCAAACCGTGACATCCAGGCACTGTCACCACACACAGCAGGGCTTCCAGGACCAGAGAGGCTTCGTCCTGCCCCTTTCCCTACACCCCTTAAAGACAGCTTCTGGAAGGTGCTTGACACAGCTGGCTGGAACCAAAGTCTGTGACTCAGTCACCTCTGCTGGCCCTTCTGTCATTGTGGGAGTCACAAGGGGCTCTATCCATATTCCCACCTCCCTGTCTCCCACAGATCAGCTTAGTGTGTACTTTCTCTTAGTGTGTACTTAGTGTGTACTTCCTAAGCCCTAGAAGGGACTGAGAACAATTTCACTCACCACCTGGCCAAACTCAGGGAGGCTCAAGTCACCCCAGCACCCCTAGCTAAGGATGGGCTAGAGGACAGCTTTTAGAGAGTCTCTGACTTCTTTTTCTAGGAGCCAGGTAAAGAAAGATGCTCCCTGCAGCATCTTCAATAATCCAGTTATGAGGAAGACACCACATTTTAAATTTCTCTCCATGGTGGCTTTTTTCCAAGGCAATGCTAATAAAATCTCCAACCCACGTGGAGCCCCCCACTGCTCATCAACTATTAGCTGCCCTCAGGCTGCGCCAGTCTGTTTATATTATAAATAAAGGCTGAAATATGCAGCTTGCTCATGCAGGCTCCTTGGGGGCCATGGGGAGCGAAGCCAGCCCCCTCCACTGCCTGCCCACCCCCAGTTGGGGAGGGATAGCCCAACAGAGCTTTTGCCTGGAGCCAGCTCCTTTGGACATTAACAAACCACTACAAGGACCTGCGATCCATCCCTGGAATCCCGCTTTAATTATTTAGGAGGAAAAGTGTTTTTGCTTCCCCCAAGCTCTGCAGCCCCCCAGAGCCCCCAGAATCATTGTTCAATGCTTATTACCGCCGCAGGCCTGGGCACCGCATTGCAGAGACCTCATTTCAATATTTACCACTTAGATCACTTAAGGGCTGTCAGCTTTAATAACATTTTATCAATTGGATACTTATATTATTCACGGCTTCATAAAAGTAACAAGACCTGCCTTGGCATTTCAATCATACCCGGACTAATTTCAGTGACTGCTCTGGGATTTCATTTTTATTAACATTTAGATCTGCTGCGACTGATTCTCTTCCTGGATGCATAGCACGTGAAGTGGCCACCGGAAGGCTAGGGGGCCGGGTGCAGAGTGATCTGCCCTGGGCATGCGGTCAGGGAAGGCAGGAGTTGACAGGCCAAGAAGCCAGGCTGAAATCCCGCCCCATTTGTGTGACCGTTCACGGTGGGTGGCCTGGCTCAGGGCTCGGTTAGGGGAGAACTCCCCCTCCAGCCCTTGGCATTCTGTCCCCAGCCTGGCTTCCTTCTTCCCAGTCCTGGGGCTGCAGCCACAGTGACTGTCTCCTGGGCTCTGAAAAGCAGCGACTCCACAGGGCTCCGCCTGGAAGGCCTCCACCCTGCCTTCCACCTGCAGATCCCTACTCAGCCTTGTGGGCTCACCTCCAAGGTCATGGCCATGAAGCCCTCCCCTGCTGCCCAAGAGCCAGCTGCATGGTCGGAGCTCAGAGTGTCTGTGGAGGGAACAGCACTCTCCTGGCCCTTCTGGCCACTTCCTGCCCAGATCCTGACATCCCTTTCTCCCCCAGGCACCAGAGTTCTGGCCTTTCCTGAAGCCACCATCACATGTCACTCTCCCTTCTCCATCCCTCAGGGACATGGCCTCAGCCCTGCTAGTAACTGCGAGGCAACTCCAGGCCTTTTGTCCACTGTCCATCTTGGCAACACTCCTCGGAGATGTTGTCCTTCTAGAGGAAACACTGCCTTGCCCAGCAGCTACTACATCTTCAGGAGTGGCTCACTCTCTCCTTTGCTGCTCCCGGGCCCCAAGGTCTTCTTCAGCGCTGTGGCCCCAGGCATGCTGCTGCGGCAGACTTCTGCCTACCTGGCCTTGCCTGCTCCTTTGCCCTCCAGTCATTCTCACAAAGGCCAAGGTCCTTTTATGTCACTCTCCTCTGGGTAGCTTTTAAGCTTCTCCTTCAATAGATTTTTATTGCTCTCAGAACCAAATCAAAAGTATCCCCCAACCCAATCCCTTGCTCTGTGTGCCCACACTCTCTGGCCTCACCATGCAGCCCTTCCCCCACTCACAGCTGGCTGGCCATTCTGGTCTTTCAGGTTCTCAGTCCACCAAGCCTGTTTCCACCAGCACCTTTGCGATGACAGCCTTCCCCAGGAAGCCCTTCCCACTGCTCCCCGCATGGCTAACGCTAGCCCCTGCTTCCATGTCACCTAAGAGAGACATTCCCCGATGCCCTCTCTAACGTGAGTTTCTCCCTCCAGCCCTGTCATTCTCTATCTTGGTCCCCTTTGCTACCTCCATGGGACTGATCACCACTTGTAATTTTTAAACTTGTTGATTTGTTCTGCTCCATGAACTCAGAGACTTTAGCTGGTACATAGTAGTTGCTCAATAAAAATGAATTGACTAAACAAATGAACTTACCCACTTCCTTAATTCTTTTCCCTTATGAGAATTCTCCCCATCAGCATCTTTCCTTCTCACATCATCTTTACTGTCTGTACTGATAAAGGGAATTTGACTCCTATGGGCCACGTGCATCACTGGTAAATGTTCAGACTAGTGCCCGCGGTCCACAGACAGTAGCACAGTGCTTGGGGACAGGCTCCCTTGTCAGTCGTGCCTCAGTCTGTTCATCTGTAACTTGGGGTTAGCATTATAAGACCTACTTCATAGGGTCACTGTGAAGATTAAATGAGTTGATACATGTAAAGTGCTTAGAACAGTGCCTGGCACATAGTAAGTGTACTATAAATGCCAGCTATTATTATAGTAGGTTTAGAATGGCCATCTCCATTTCCCACAGAGAAAGTTGTTCTCCAATACACACACACACACTCTTTCTCTCTCTCTCTCTGTTTATCACACCCTGTGGGTCACAGGGAGGTGCATTTAATGAAACTATGACTCCCTCACTTCCCTGCAGTTGCTGTGAATGGCCTTGGGATGGGGATGGGGTGGAGGTTTGGTGAATGCCTCCTGCTGGCTCTCCAGGCAGATCTTCACGTTGAGGGTGACAAGCTTTCTTGCACGAAGGTACTTCTCATTCCTCTCTGCCATCCCAAAGTAGACTCCCTATACCTCTATAGAAAAAGCCTGTTCTACCGTCTGATCTTTGACAAACCTGACAAAAACAAGCAATGAGGAAAGGAGTCCCTGTTTAATAACTGGTGTTGGGAAAACTGGCTAGCCATGTGCAGAAAGCAGAAACTGGATCCCTTCCTGACACCTTACACTAAAATTAACTACAGATGGATTAAAGACTTAGACATAAGACCTAACACCATAAAAACCCTAGAAGAAAACCTAGACAAAACCATTCTGGACATAGGTGTAGGCAAGGATTTCATGACCAAAACACCAAAAGCATTGGCAACAAAAGCCAACATAGACAAATGGGACCTAATCAAACTCCACAGCTTCTGCACGGCAAAAGAAACAGTCATTAGAGTGAATTGGCAACCAACAGGATGGGAAAAAATTTTTGCAATCTACCCATCTGACAAAGGGCTAATATCCGGAATCTACAAAGAACTAAAACAGATTTACAAGAAAAAAACAAATAAGCCCATTCAAAAGTGGGCGAAGGATATGAACAGACACTTTACAAAAGAAGACATACATGAGGCTAACAAACATACGAAAAAATGCTCGTCATCACTGGTCATTAGAGAAATGCAAATCAAAACCACATTGAGATAACCATCTCATGCCAGTTAGAATGGCAATCATTAAAAAAATCTAGAGACAACAGATGCTGGAGAGGATTTGGAGAAATAGGAACATTTTTACGCTGTTAGTGGGAGTGTAAATTAGTTCAACCATTGTGAAAGACAGTGTGGCAATTCCTCAAGGACCTAGAAATAGACATTCCATTTGACCCAGCAACCCCATTACTGGGTATATATCCAAAGGATTATAAATCGTTCTACTATATGGACACATGCACACGAACGTTCACTGCAGCACTGTTTATAATAGCAAAGACCTGGAACCAACCCAAATGCCCATCGATGATAGACTAGACAGGGAAAATGTGGCACATACACACCATGGAATACTATGCAGCCATCAAAAATGATGAGTTTGTGTCCTTTGTAGGGACATGGATGAACCTGGAAACCATCATTCTCAGCAAACTGACGCAAGAACAGAAAATCAAACACTGCATGTTCTCACTCATAGGTGGGAGTTGAACAATGAGAACACATGGACACAGGAAGGGGAGCATCACACACTGGGGTTTGTCAGGGGAAAATAGGGGAGGGACAGTGGGGGGTGGGGAGTTGGGGAGACAGCATGGGGAGAAATGTCAGATATAGGTGATGAGGAGGAAGGCAGCAAATCACACTGCCATGTGTGTACCTATGCAACAATCTTGCATATTCTTCACATGTACCCCAAAACCTAAAATGCAATTAAAAAAAAAAAGCTCAAAATCACTGATCATCTCCTGCCAGTCAGAATGGTGATTATTAAAAAGTCAGGAAACAACAGATGCTGGTAAGGCTGTGGAGAAATAGGAAATCTTTTACACTGTTGGTGGGAATGTAAATTAGTTCAACCATTATGGAAGACAGTATGTCAATTTCTCAAAGACCTAGAACAAGAAATACCATTTGACCCAGCAATCCCATTACAGGTATATACCCAAAGGTATATAAATTATAAAATAAAGACACATGCATAGGTATGTTTATTGCAGCACTATTTACAATAGAAAAGACTTGGAATCAACCCAAATGCCCGTCAATGATAGACTTGATAAAGAAAATGTGGAACATATATACTGTGTAATACTATGTGGCCATAAAAAGGAATGAGATCATGTCCTTTGCAGTGACATGGATGAAGCTGGAAGGCGTCATTCTCAGCAAACTGACACAAGAACAGAAAACCAAACACCACATGGTCTCACTCATAAGTGGGAGTTGAATATTGAGAACACATGGATACAGGGAGGGGAACAATACATAACATGGCCTGTTGGGGGTTGGGGGACGAGGGGAGGGAACTTAGAGGACGGGTCAATAGATGCAGCAAACCACCATGGCACATGTAAACCTATGTAACAAACATGCCCATTCTGTGTATATATCCCATTTTATTTTTAGAAGAAATAAATAAAAAGAAAAGATACAGGCAGAGAAGAAACAAAATTAAAATGAATTTTAAAAGCTTATGGGATTTATGGAACAGGATGTAAAGAGCAAATGTTACAATTGCCAAATGTTTTATAAAGGATTAAATGACAGCTCTTAACCTGCGTGAAAAAAAAAGAAGAAGAAAGAAAAAGAGATCAGCTGAGGCTGACCAGCCCCAAGCAAAGGGCAAAATAATAATTTGTTATGCATAAAGTGCTCTGTCAATCACCTTAGGCTGACAAGGCAGCAAACTAAAACAATCTTTATGACAGTGGAAATCACGCATGTTGGTCATAATAAAAGGTCAAGATGAATTAAGTCAATGTCTTTCTCCTCTTCAAGAGTTTTCATTTATAGCTCTGGCACGTGCCACTTTCTTTAATCTCAAGACTGCCAGATATCCTCTTTAGCTGAAGCTGTGATAATTTAATGGTAGGGGGTGGATTTTGGAGAAAAGAATCTTTGATTTTAAGGTTTTTGAAGAGATTAGAAGGTGATAATGAAATGGTCAATTTACATGTGAGCACATGACTAGAAATCAAATGAAACTCAGATTTTTAAAACAATTTTCAGATCACAGACTCTCATGCATTATATTTTAAGATAAAAGTTAAATAAATATTTAAGATTTTTTATCAAATGACTTTAAACAATCTTTCTAAAATATGACATCATAATAGAATATGAAAAATTTGCAGCAGGACTCAGGTTTTAAAATCTTAATAGAATTACTTCAATCACAAGTCATATAAGTGTAAAAAACATTAAAAAAGGAAAAAAATCTAACTTCTTAAGTCTTACTAACTGCTATTTGAGAAAGCACAAATATATTCTCAAGTACTATTGAAAGCAAAAACAAACATTGTTGAACCAAACAAAATCACAAAAATTTAGTACTAGGCATGGGAGAAAAATAACCTAATTGTTGAGCTAATCAAACACAACAGCCAGAAAACATCAAAGACATGAATTTGACCAGATCAATTTTGTAGCCATTTGAAATGAGGCTGGAATCTTCAGATTATGAGTTTACAGAGGAAATACAGTGAGTAGAGTTTGCTATCAGAGCATACATTTTAGTACATGTGCAAACATATTAGTTTTCCATATATAAATCAAGTATATGTGTTTTCTATTTTGTTTCTCATTATTCCTCAGATTTAGCAAACAAAATATGTTTCTTTTACAACATGATTGGCTAATGGTTCTTAGAAATCAAATGAGAAAATGAAAGGTTAAGATTTTAATACTTATTCAACTCTTAAACACACACAGTAGTGAGCAAGTCATTTAATAATTCTAGCTACCAAAATGGAGTTAATTATTTTTAAACATCTTTACTAAGAATATTTAATATTTTTTTCACCAAAAATTAATGAGCAAAAATCACTATAACTCTATTTTTTAATGCATCATAAATGTAGTACCTTCATTCTTATTTAGAAGGATTTTCTTAAGATTTACATAAAATGTTAAGAAACTAACTTCTCAATATATAAAATTCTTATTTCTTTCCTAGCAACCTTTTTCCTAATATAGAGAATATAGGTAGAGATTCCTGTTAATCATTGGAGACTTTTACTAAGTTCATGAAATGTGAGAGGTAGTCTGGTAACTACTGGGGAAACATATTTAAGTCCTTGAAAGAGCTTTCAAGTTATTACATAAATGCTACATAGAGTTTATATGCTTAAAATTTTACAAAGAAAAATAGTATAAGTTAAATATCAGAAGTATCCTTAGAGAAGTAGAAGAGAACACTTCTGATTGAAGGGATTGTAGACGACTTTCTTAAAGACCTAGACCTTGAAGAATAGACAGTATTTCATTGGACAGAGGGATGTTGGCAGAGGTAGTGGAATAAAGGGAGATTTTCACAAGGTACAAAATATCTGTAGCAGAGGTAAAAGCCTTAGGTAAGGTAACATTTGCCATAGAGCATGTAGAGTGACATAACATAAGATTTAAAAAGTAAAGTGTGAAGAAATCACTCAGTGGCAATAGGAATCTTTGCGTCTATAAAAAGCATACTAGTGATATGAAGAGAGTTTTGCTTTTTAAACACGACTCTAAAAAGTTGAATGGGATTGTTAAAGGAGTATGTCATGGCATTGAGGAAGAAGACAGTCATTTCAGTAATATGATTAAAAAATGCAAAAGATTTACTGACACGTGCCTTTTATAATCCATTTATGGAAGACAACATCAGGAAAATATGAAAGAACACAAAGACATGATTTCAATTTCAAACACTGACAATGAACTTTAAAGTTTACAAATCTAAAAAGCTGGATGACATCCTCAACATACAAAACAGGAAAACACCTCCCATTATTCTGTCTTTTTCCAAAATCTCTAGAAATAATCTTGGCCTCCTTCAGCAGTGGAAAGCTTCTATGTGCTTCATGCAGAAGATGTATGATTTTTGCATTTGTTTATCCAATTTTCCTTGAGCTTAATCTGAATAGCTATCTAATTTATTCTCTGAGGACAGAGTAAAACAGCTTGTCTCTTTTCAGAAAATATGTGGACTGAATTATTTATCTCTAACTTCTTAAGAAGCTTATAAAATGCAGGATGAAAGGTCAGGATTAATTAAGGAAAATGGTGTGAATTTCAGCAGAAGAAATGTATGTTAATTGGCAGAACTCTGCTATAGCTATTACCTTATTGATATTCAGCAAAACATGACTGGACTGAAAGAAGAGCCTTAATTTTAACAAATTGTGTGTTGTGATAATGTTGATTTTAGTTCTGAGGTGAATAAATTTTTAGAATAATATTTTTCCTTAAGAGTGGTTCTCACTGACAGTGGTGTTTCCCTTCATTGTCAAAGGCAATGGAAAGCCATTCAAAACACTAGCCGAATCATTAAGGCAGATGGCTGGCTTGTAAAGAGAAAGGCAGGATTAAGGAAGTTGCAGCCATATCTCATAACTCCCCATGTTCTCTAAATAATGCAACTTTAATGATAATACCTTTTATGCTAATGAGAATTCAGCATGGCTTCCCATCCATTTAGAAGTAAGCATCTGCGCTGACTGCAGTTCTTTGCGTTAGTGCATGTGGTCAAGACTGAGAGCCGATTTGGGAATCAGAAAATATGAGCTCTGCTTCTTGACTAGAGTCTTCTCTTCTCTATCTGCACTTGTCCAGGAGGCATTTTGATTTGAATGTATGACATTACTTCCTCAAACAACGTATCTCAAATCAACCTCATAATCTTCCCTGCAAAGTTGAATTTTCTTTCTAGTTTCCCAATAATTCAGCTTATTTTAATAAAGTATTTTGCCAGATATTGTCCCAGAGTTGGAGCCACAAAGAAAAACAGGCAAGTGAACTGTCCTCAGGGAGATTACTATCAAATATAGGGAAACAAACATGTAGATAAGTGCAATTCAGTACAGTTTAACATGTTATGTGATATGGTTTGGGTGTGTCCCCACTCAAATCTCATCTTGAATTGCAGCTACCATAATTCCCATGTGTTATGGGAGGGAACCCATGGGAGATAATTGAACCATGGGGGCAATTTCCCCATACTGTTCTCCTGATAGTGAATAAGTCTTAGGAGATCTGATGTTTTTATAAGGGGAAACTCCTTTTGCTTAGCTCTCATTCTCTTCTGCCTGACGCCATGTAAGATGTACCTTTCACCTTCTGCCATGATTGTGAGGCCTCCCTAGCCACGTGGAACTGTGAGTCCATTA
The DNA here is from genome assembly GCA_963573385.1 of Cacajao melanocephalus. NCBI lineage: Eukaryota > Metazoa > Chordata > Mammalia > Primates > Pitheciidae > Cacajao > Cacajao melanocephalus. The sequence goes on from CAUYLG010016490.1 coordinate 38,742, forward strand.
AACCTCTTTTTCTTTATAAATTACCCAGTTTTGGGTAGGTCTTTTTCTTTTTTTTTTTTTTTTTTTTTCAGAAGGTGGATAATAAGAAACTTCTGTAAGCTAAAAGAATGGGTAGGTCTTTATAAGCAGTGTGAAAATGGACTAATTCATTATCTGATATGACAGAAATGTATCAGAAGGGTTTAACTCTTCCAGTCCTTCAGCCCCTGTATCCAATCTTAATTTTGGTAATTCTTCCTTTAAGTGTGAGTTTCCTTTTACTAAAACAAATATAAGCTCTATGAAAGCAGGAATGGTGCCTGAACACAATAGGTACTCTATAAATACTTACTGAATAAACTTGTTGATTCCTGAAATAGTCATTAGAACGCTCTGGTTCTAAATAAGTATTTGTTAAATGAATAAAAATGCACTCCTTCCAGTCAGATCTGATAGAAATAAGTTATCATTACCTTCTGCTAAAATGATTGAAGAAATTGGGATCTTTAATCCCAGCTTTTCCATTTTCCAATTACCAAGAACAGAATCACTAAGTGCATTGCCCCTAAACAACTAGCACCTAATACAAGTGTTGTCAGAGTCTTTATGTAAAGAGCCACATAGTAATTATTTTCAACATAGTGACCCATATGCTCTCTTTTGCTACTAATCAATTTGGTCTTATAATGTGAAAGTAGCTATAGCCAATATGTAAACAAATGAGTGAACTAGACGTATTCCAATGAAACTATTTATAAAAACAGACAATGGGTCTGATTGGGTTGTAGTGTGCTGACCCCTGGTTTAAAAGCTATTCTGAGGTTCACAAGCCATTTCCATAAACTTTATGAGATGTATATGATAATATTGTAATGGTTTTGTCTACTTGTTCAACAACCAGTAATTGATCTTGTATGTGTAAGGAATTGAATTACATACTAGAAATACGAAAGGAATAAGGCAAAATTCCTGTCCTAGTAGAATTCATAATTGAACATAAAGAGACAAACCTTTAAAGAGGTAATTATTACACAGTGAGGTAAATACTATATTGAGTACATAAAGAGTAACCATCACCTAAATAATGTACACTGTACCCATTAAGTAATTTCTCTTCTCTTACTCTCCATCCACTCTCTCACGTTTTGACATCTCCAGGGTCTATTTTTCACACTCTGTCTCCATGTGCACACATTATTTTTCTCCCACTTACAAGTGAGAACATGCAGTATTTGATTTTCCATTTCTAAGTTGTTTCACTTAAGATAATGGTCTCCAATTCCATTCATGTTGCTACAAAAGACATGATTTCATTCTTTTTTTGTGGCTGAATAGTATTCCAATAATATTCAATTGTGCATATGTCTATATATCTATACATCTATACATACATCTATCTACATAGCTATATATTAATATAGATATGTAAAGAGTCACATAGCTATATATTAATACATACCTATGTAGATAGATATATGTATAGATAGATACACAATGAAATACTAGTCAGCCACAAAATGTGGCAATAGATAAATAATAAAATTTATAGATATATAGATACAGATATATGGATTTTGTATACCTCCTTTTCTTTATCCAAACATCCATTGATGGATACTTAGGTTGATGCCATATCTTTGCCATTGTGACTAGTGCTGCTAGAAACATATGATTTCAGGTCTTTTTTCCTTTGGGTAGATACCCAAGAGTGGAATTGTTGGATGGAATGATAGTTCTATTTTTATTTGTTTGAGAAATCTCCATACTGTTTTCCATAGAGTCTGTATGAATTTGTTGAATGTGTAGTTTAAAAATACTTTCTCCTGGCCGGGCGCAGTAGCTCATGCCTGTAATCCCAGCACTCTAGGGGGCCGAGGTGGGCAGATCATGAGGTCAGGAGTTCCAGACCAGCGTGACCAACATGGTGAAACTCTGTCTCTACCAAAAGTACAAAAATTAGCCACGTGTGGTGGCACACGCCTGTAATCCCAGCTATTCTGGAGGCTGAGGCAGGAGTCTCCAAAACAAAACAAAAATACAAAGAAGAGAACATCTTAGGGTGCTCTAAATAGTAGAATATACTGTGGAAAATGTAAGATATTTCAGATAGTGCAATTTTAGCAGGATTAGACTGTTGTTTATGGGAGTGGGTTAGAATGAGGGAGTAGATTTGTGTTAAGTGGTGATGATTTTGAATGTCAATGATTAGGTAATTGAATTTGATACAATGAGAAAATGGCAGCCATTAAAATTTGTGTTTGTTTTATATAAAAAGATATATTTTATAAGTAAGTATCTGAGTCAGTACATGAGACTGATAGAAAGATAAATTAAATGGGTGAAGCTGCTCAATACTAAGGCATGGAATTGTCCAGGCCTGATTTCTAAAGTGGGCAGTGAATGTGAGAATATAAAGGAAGGAACTGGTTCTTAGCTCATGAGAATACATGCAGCTAGCTGGCCTTGAAGTTGCTAGTAACTGCCAGCCGCATCTTATCCTCAGATTGCTTTTGATGTACTGACAGACTGTCTTAAGCAATGGTTTAAAAAATATCATTGCCAGTAATAAATGTTGAGATAATTCACATTTTAATGAATCAAATTTTATGGCTTGTTATGAGGGGGAAAGATTGGAGCACTTGGTCTGTGATGCTGTATGGAAAACATTAGCAGTAGTCGAATGCAAGTTTTTACTTTAGAGGATAAAACATCAAGCATGGCTGTTTCTCCACCATCAATACACATGAGAAACATTTGGGGATATTTTAAAGTATAAATCCCCAGGCCAAGTCCCTGAGCAATTAAATCAAGATCTTTAAGGACAAGACCTAGGTGTGTAAGGCTGTTTGAGTCAGTACAAATGAATATCTGAGGCTGGGTAATTTATAAAGTAAAGAGGCCTAATTGGCTTATGACTGTTCAGGCTGTACAAGAACTGTGATGCCAGCATCTGCTTCTGGTGAGGGCTTCAGGAAGCTTACAATAATGACAGAAGGCAAAAAGGGAGCAGGCACATCACATGGCAAGAATGGGAGCAAGAGAGAAGGTGGGGAGGGGCCGTGCTCTTTTGAACAAGCGGAACTCACATGAACGAAGAGTGAGAACCTGCTCATTATCATAGCTAAGCCATTCATGAGGGACCCGCCTCAGTGACCCAAACACCCCCTACTAGGTCTTATCTCCACCACTGGGGATTATATTTAAACATGAGATTTGGAGGAAACAAACAGCCAAACCTATTACTCCATCCTTGGGCTCCAAACCTCACGTCCTTCTCACATTGCAAAAACACAATCCTCCAAAGTCTTAACTTGTTCTAGCATTAACTCAAAAGTACCAAGTCCAAAATCCAAAGTCTACTCTGAGACTCAAGTCAAATTCTTTCCATCTATCATCCTGTAAAATAAAAAATAAGTTATTTACTTCCAAGATACAATGGTGATACAAGCATTGGGTTGACATTCCCATTCCAAAAGGGAGAAATCAGCCAAAAGAAATAGGCTACAGGTTCCATGCAAGTCCAAAACCCAGCAGGACACATATTAAACCTTAAAGTTCCAAAACACCCTGGAATCCATAGCCCATATCCTCGGCACACTGGAGCAAGAAAGAAGCGGGCTCCTACAGCCTTGGGCAGCTCTGCCTCTATAGTTTTGCAAGGCACAACCCACGTAGCTGCTTTCACAGATTGGAGTTGAGTGCCCGTGGCTTTTCTAGCCTCAGGATACAAGCTGCTGGTGGCTCCACCATTCTGAGGTCTGGAGGGTAATGGCTCCCTTCCCATAGCTTCACTAGGAAGTATACTGGCAAGGACTCTGAGTGGGTTCAGACTCCACAGTTTCCCTCGGCATTGCCCTAGTAGAGTATCTCTGTGGGGCTTCTACCTCTGCCCCTGTGGCAGACTTCTGCCTGGGCACTAGGCTTTTTCATACATCCCCTGAAATCTAGGTGAAATTTTCCAAGCCTCCTTCACTCTTGCATTCTGCACATCTTCAGACTTAATACCATATGAAAGTCACCAAAGCTTATGGTTTGTGCCCTCCACAGGTTTGGCCTGAGCTGCACCCTGGGTCCCTTTGAGTGGAGGTTGGAGCTGGAATAACCAGGATGTGGTGAGCAATGTCCTGAGGCTGAGCAGGGCAGTGGCTCCCTGGGCCTGGCCCCTGAAACCAACATGAGATTTGAAGGGGACAAACATCTAAACCGAATCATCAGGCATTCATAATGTTAAAGGTTCTGACAACTTCCTCTTCCAGGAAGATGAAGTAGACATGCTTTTGTTCTGTTCCATCTGCTATGTACAACCAAACTCCTAGATATAATACGAGAAGCAAAACATAAGAAGATTCTGAAAGGTGGAGAGAAGGAGGCAGGGTGGCTAGGGACTTTGGAACCCAAGAAACAACACAATGGTGAGTTCCCTGGTGTTTGTGCTGCTTCACATTATCCCAGAGTTAGGGCTTAGAAATGTGGCAATCTGGAAACACCCTGATAAAATTCTTCTATCTTGAGCCTAAAGACCAGGAAAAGGGTAACCTACCAAGATGATAAACCTTTACACAGAACTTCTCTACTCTCTCAACACGATCTGGTGTGGGTGTGGTACCACTTTCACCCATATCAGCAAAAGCCAAGTGGAAACCTATACCTCTGCCTTTGTGGGACTATGAGACACCCCAGCACCACCACTGGGGTGATGTCAGAGAAAGCCATGGAAAATGCTAAAAGTGTATGAGGTGGTAACATGTCTGCACCTACTCACATAATATCAGTGAAGAACATGTGTGAGAACCTGAACTTGTATTCCCACCTAGCAGTAACAAGATACCCTCATCTCCACTAAGATGATGTCAGAGAAGGACTAGCGGAGGTGCAGGACTTTCACCACTTTTAAGTGTTAATAAGGATGTGCCATTCCCATTGTCCACAGACACCACAAGCAGAGCTGGATCTTTCACCTCTGCCTAGTGATAATGAGAGGCTGAAGTGGGTGGATCAGTTGAGGTCAGGAGTTTGAGACCAGCCTGGCCAACATAGTGATACCCTGTCTCTACTAAAAATACAAAAATTATCCATGAGTGGTCATGGACATCTGTAATCCCAGCCACTCAGGAGGCTTGAACCCAGGAGGCAGAGGTTGCAGTGAGTTGAGTGTCACTTCACTCCAGCTTGGGTGACAGAATAAAACTTGGTCTCAAAAAGCAAAACCAAAACAAAAAACCCCAAAAAAAAGAACACCATTTGACCCAGTAATCCCATTACTGGGTGTATATCCAAGGAATATAAATTATTCCCATAAAGACATGTGAACATATATTTATTACAGTATTATTCACAATAGCAAAGGCATGGAATTAACCCAAATCAATAATAGACTGAATTAAGAAAATATGGTACATCTACACATGGAATACTATGCAGCCATAAAAACAAATGAGATCATGTTCTTTGCAGCAACATGAATGGAGCTGGAGGTCATTATCCTAAGCAAATCAATGCAGGAATAGAAAACGGAATACCATATATTCTTAAATATACTGGGAGGTAAACAATGGGAACACATGGACACAAAGGAGAATAACAGACACTGGGGCCTACTTTAGGCTGGAGCATGGCAGGAGAGAGGATTTCAAAAACTGCCTATCAGGTACTCTGCTTATTACCTGGATGATAAAATAATCTGTACACCAAACCCCCATGATATGCAGTTTACCTATATAACAAACATGCACATGTATACCTGAACCTAAAATAAAAGTTAAAATGTATACTGTTAGAGAAACTTGGCAAATGTTGTTAGAAGGATTGAAAGTAAAAAAATCTGAAGGTCAAAAGTGTACAGAAATGCAATAAAAACAGAAATTCTAATATAAACAGAGTTCTGATAATAACAGATTATATGACCTTAGTTTACATGTATTGATTTTTGGCTCATGGTTAAAGGTACAAGTTTCAGGCAAATAACTCATCATAAAGTGTTTGATTGTTTCAAGATTTTCAGTAATGTTCCATGGGTGGTAACTTTGATGCTCCTCCTTAGGCATATCTGGCAATGTCTGGAAACATTTTAGTTTGCCTCAGCTGAACAAGGCATGCTATTGGAATCCAATACATAGGAACTAGAGATTCTGCTACACATCCTACAATGCTGAGAACAACCTCCACCCCAACAATGAATTATCCAGCTCAAAATATTAATAGTGTAAAGTCAAGAAACCCTGTACTGGACTTTTCTGATCTCATCATGGAGGAATATTTTTATTACAAAGTAATCCCTATTTTTGTGTGAATTTAAAGGTGTGGATTAAATATTTATTCAAGGACCACAGACTCTGGCATCAGGCCAGCCTACCCATGGGGCTGGGCACAAAGCCCACATGCTAAAGGTCCCTACTAGCTAGTCTATCCAAAATACCTGGCCAGGATGACAGCTGAAGGGCTTCCCATGTCAAAGCCAGTCTGCAAAGACTAGCTTGGAGTTGGGTATTTCTTCAAATGCAGAGGCACGAATGCAAGTTTACAATAATCATGAATAACCAGAGAAACATGACATCAGCAAAGGGAAAAAATAAAGCTCCAGTAAAACCCTAAAGAAATGGAAATGTAACCATTGCTCAGTATTGCACATCAAGAAACAAGAAAAAAAGAACAGACTCAATTTAGAGGTCGGAAGAAAATAATAAATATTAGAGAAGGAATAAACAAAATAGAGATTTTATTAAATAATAAATTTTAGGGTTAGTTTTCTGAAAAGATAATTAAAAGTTAAAAACTCTTATGTAGACTAACTTTAAAAAGAAGAGAGAAGACTCCAATAAAATCAGAAATGGAGGAGGCAATGTTACAATCAATGCCACAATTTATTTATTTATTTATTTATTATTATTACACTTTAAGTTCTGGGGTAAATGTGCAGATCGTGCAGGACTGTTACATAGGTATACACATGCCATGGTTTGCTGCATTCATCCCCCCATCATCTACATTAGGTATTTCTCTTAATGTTATCCCCCCTCAATCCCCCAACCCCCTGCTATCCCTTCCCTAGCCCCTGCACCCCCCAACAGGCCCCAGTGAGTGATGTTCCCCTCCCTGTGTCCATGTGTTCTCATTTTTTAACACCCACTATGAGTGAAAACATGCAGTGTTTGGTTTTCTGCATCTTGTGTTAGTTTGCTGAGAATGATGGTTCAGCTTCATCCATGTCTCTGGAAAGAACATGAACTTATCCTTTTTTATGGCTGCATAGTATTCCATGGTATATATGTGCCACAGTTTCTTTATCTAGTCTATTACTGATAGGAATTTGGATTGGTTCCAAGTCTTTGCTATTGTAAACAGTGCCACAATGAACATACCTGTGCATGTGTCTTTATAATAGAATAATCTATAATGCTTTGGGTATATACCCAGTAATGAGATTGTTGGGTCAAATGGTATTTCTATTTCTAGATCTTGAGGAATTGCCACACTGTCTTCCACAGTGGTTGAACTAAGTTATACTCCCACCGACCGTGTAAAAGCATTCCTATTTCTCCACATCCTCTTCAGCATCAGTTGTCTCCAGATTTTTTAATGATCACCATGCTAACTTGTGTGAGATGGTATCTTAATGTGGCTTTGATTTGCATTTCGCTAATGACCAGTTGTAATGACTTTTTTTTCATATATTTGTTAGCTGCATAAAGGTCTTCTTTTGAAAAGTGTCTGTTCATATCCTTTGCCCGCTTTTTGATGGGGTTATTTGTTTTTTCTTGTAAATTTGTTTAAGTTCTTTGTAGATTCTGGATATTAGCCCTTTGTCAGATGGGTAGGTTGCAAAATTTTTTTCCCATTCTGTTGGTTGCCGGTTCACTCTAATGATAGTTTCTTTTGCTGTGCAGAAGCTCTTGGGTTTAATTAGATCCCATTTGTCAATTATGGCTTTTGTTGCCATTGCTTTTGGTGTTTTAGTCATGAAGTCCTTGCCTATGCCTATGTCCTGAATGGTATTGCCTAGGCTTTCTTCTCGGGTTTTTATGGTATTAGGTCTTATGTTTAAATCTTTAATCCATCTGGAGTTAATTTTTGTATAAGGTATAAGGAAGGGGTCCAGTTTCAGCTTTCTGCATATGGCTAGCCAGTTTTCCCAACACTATTTGTTAAATAGGGAATCATTTCCCTATTGCTTGTTTTTGTCAGATTTGACAAAGATCAGATGGTTGTAGATGTGTGGCATTAATTCCAAGGTCACTGTTCTGTTCCATTGGTCTATATCTCTGTTTTGGTACCAGTACCATGCTGTTAATTACTGTAGCCTTGTAGTATAGTTTGAAGTCAGGTAGCATGATGCCTCCAGGTTCATTCTTTCTGCTTAGGATTGTCTTGGCTATGCAGGCTCTTTTTTTGATTCCACATAAAGTTTAAGGTTTTTTTTTTTTCCAGTTCTGTGAAATGGTAGCTTGATGGGGATAGCATTGAATCAACAAATTATTTGGGTCATTATGGCCATTATTATGATATTGATTCTTCCTAACCATGAACATGGAATGTTTTTCCATTTGTTTGTGTCTTCGCTTATTTACTTGAGCAGTGGTTTTTAGTTCTCTTAAAAATTCTCAATAAACTAGATATCGATGGAATGTATCTCAAAATAATAAAAGCTATTTATGACAAACCCACAGCCAATATCATACTGAAGGGGCAAAAACTGGAAGCATTCCCTTTGAAAACTGGCACAAGACAAGGATACCCTCTCTCACCACTCCTATTCAATACAGTACTGGAAGTTCTAGCCAGGGCAATCAGGCAAGAGAAATAAATAAAAGATATTCAAATAGGAAGAGAGGAAGTCAGATTGTCTCTATTGGCAGATGACATGATTGTATATTTAGAAGACCCCATCATCTCAGCCCAAAAGCTCCTGAAACTGATAAGCAACTTCAGCAAAGTCTCAGGATACAAAATCAAAGTGCAGAAATCACAAGCATTCCTATATACCAATAACAGACAAACAGAGAACCAAATCAAGAGCAAACTCCTATTCACAATTCCTACAAAGAGAATAAAATACCTAGGAATAAAACTAACAAAGGATGTAAAGGATCTCTTCAAGGAGAACTACAAACCACTGCTCAATGAAATGAGAGGACACAAACAGATGGAAAAACATTCCATGCTCATGGTTAGGAAGAATCAACATTGTGAAAATGGTCATACTGCCCAAAGTAATTTATAGATTCAATGCTATCACCATCAAGCTACCAATGACCTTCTTCACAGAACTGGAAAAAACCACTTTAAACTTCATATGGAACCAAAAGAGAGCCTGCATAGCCAAGACAATCCTAAGCAGAAAGAACAAAGCCAGAGGTATCACACTGCCAGACTTCAAACTATACTACAAGGCTACAGTAATCAAAACAGCATGGTACTGGTACCAAAACAGAGACATAGCCCAATGGAACAGAACAGAGGCCTCAGAAGCAACACCACACATCTACAACCATCTGCTCTTTGACAAACCTCACAAAAACAAGCAATGGGGAGAGGACTTCATGTTTAATAAATGGTGTTGGGAAAACTGGCTAGCAAAGTACAGAAAGCAGAAACTGGACCCCTTCCTTTCACCTTACACTGAAATTAACTCCAGGTGGATTAAAGATTTAAACACAAAACCTAACACCATAAAAACTCTAGAAGGAAACATAGGCAAAACCATCAAGGACATAGGCATGGGCAAGGACTTCATGACTAAAACACCAAAAGCAATGACAACAAAAGCCAAGACAGACAAATGGGATCTAATTAAACTTCAGAGCCTCTGTACAGCAAAAGAAACAATCATTAGAGTGAACTGGCAACCAACAGAATGGGAAAAAATTTTTGCAATCTACCCATCTGAGAAAGGGCTAATATCTAGAATCCACAAAGAACTAAAACAGATGTACAAGAAAAGAACAAACATTCAAAAGTGGGTGAACGATATGAACAGACACTTTACAAAAGAAGACATCAATGAGACCAACAAACATGAAAAAATGCCCATCATCACTGGTCATTAGAGAAATGCAAATCAAAACCACATTGAGGTACCATCTCACACCAGTTAGAATGGCCATCATTAAAAAATCTGGAGACAACAGATGCTGGAAAGGATGTGGAGAAATAGGAATGCTTTTACACTGTTGGTGGGAGTGTAAATTAGTTCACCCATTGTGGAAGACAGTGTGGTGATTCCTCATGGACCTAGAAATAGAAATACCATTTGACCCAGCAATTCCATTACTGGGTATATACCCAAAGAATTTTAAATCATTCTATTATAAAGACACTTGCACACATATGTTCATTGCAGCACTGTTTACAATAGCAGAGACCTGGAACCAACCCAAATGTCCATCATCGGTAGAGGAAGAAAATGTGGCACATATACACCATGGAATACTTCACAGCCATATAAAAGCAATGATTTTGTGTCCTTTATAGGGACATGGATGAATCTGGAAATCATCATTCTCAGCAAACTGACACAAGAGAACAGAAAACCAAACACTGTATGTTCTCACTCATAGGCAGGTGTTGAACAATTCGAACATGTGGACACAGGGAAGGGAGCATCACACACTGTGGTCAGTGGTGGGGGCTAGAGGAGGGACAGCTGGGGTGGGGAGAGTGGGGAAGGATAATGAGGGGAGAAATACCAGATATAGGTGATGAGTGGATGAAGGCAGCAAACCACCTTGCCATGTATGTACCTATGTAACAATTCTGCATGATCTGCACATGTACCCCAGAACCTAAATTACAATTAAAAAAAGAAAAATATTCATATCCTCATTTAAGCAAATTAGAAAATTAGATAATAGAATGGATGTACAAGGATAAGCCAAGAGGCACAAAGAAATTGGTGCTTGAAGGAATACCATAAAAGCACAGTGCCTTGGAGTATTTTGGTATAAAGACAAAAATAAGTATCATTCATTAGGCCCTGCAGATATAATTATATCATAATATATTACAGCAGAAGTAAACTACATGAGTTTTTCATACAGATGATTTATCTCCCTTTGGTTATCATTTCTAACTTTAACCATTTTGTTTCAAGCCACTTTCAAGTGTTTAAAACTCATCAATGTCTTCTTAAATAAAATGGAAGGAATTTAATTAACTTACTTCTATGTATACAAAGATTATAATTTCTGAATATACTCACCCACATATAATATATAGCACACATATATATGACAAGATTATTCTTCTAATAATTATATTAACATATAAGTACCAAATGAAAGACTTGTTAAAATCTAATAAATCATACACAATTATATATATATATATATATATATATTTTTTTTTTTTTTTTGAGATGGAATCTCACTCTGTAGCCCAGGCTGGAGTGCAGTGGCACAATCTCAGCTCACTGCAACTTCCGCCTCCCAGGTCTGGGTTCAAGCAGTTCTCCTACCTCAGCCTCCCAAGTAGCTGGGATTACAGGCATGAGCCACCATGCCCAGATAATTTTTGTATTTTTTAGTAGAGACAAGGTCTCACCATATTGGCCAGTCTGGTCTTGAACTCCTGACCTCATGATTAATAGTTTGATTCATTTATGAATTTACTATGAATTTGGCAGGTATATAATTAGTGAGTTATAATGCCTTCTGAAAGCGTAAAATAATTATAATAGAGATATATGAGGAGTTGTCAAAATTTGAATTACTCAGCAATTGCTGTTGGTACCTCCCAGATGACACTGCCTAACTTCAATCATTAAATACTGACACTTTCTTTTCCTTGGTAACTTGTAAGTATCATTTAAAAGAAAAGCATTAAACATGAGTCTACATATGACAATTAGCCTTTAGAGACAGTAAATAATACAGTTCAGTCTTCTTTAGCTAGTAATTTCTCAATGCCAATATTGGTTTTACTGAAGTTATGGAAATTTGTTCCTTGAACTTTGTTTCAATTGCCTTGAAGAGAACATTTTAAATGGTAGTTGGGACAGATTCTCTCCCATTCTTGTCCTATTCAGAAGAAGAGATTTAGTAAAGACTGAGAATCAGTTTAGTTAATTATTCAGCAAACATAGATTAAACAGATTAAATATTTTTGAGTTGGGCAGTGATCCCTATATACTTGAGAACCTCCACAAGGAAAGAAAATATCACAACGTCTTGTTATTTATAAAATATGCAAAAGCAGCAAAAAAAAAGAAAAAGAAAAAGAAAAAAAGAAAAACTCCACAGTTCTGACAGGAGTCCTTCAACTTATAGACAGGTGCACAAACATACACGCATGTGCTTGCACACAAAGTTCCTACAGATCAGGACTTCTGGAGATTTCCTGTTATCAAGAGACTCTGTGCTATTGACTGCCAAGAACTCTAGCACAGCGCATCAGGCTGCAATGACTAAGCTGTTCATTAGCTAGTACGTGGCTAAGCTAATTGATTTGGGAGGCAGTGCGGTGTAGTCAGAGCAGAAGGTCGAGCTTTGGAGTCTGACATCTCTTCATCTGTAACCATCCTAACTGGATTGTCTGTAATTCCTTTTACAGTTTGGAACCTCAGTTTCATCAACTCCAAACATCAACTTGAAAATCCCTCCTCCTAAAGTTACAGGTTGAAGTTTCCTCAGGAGTCACTTTCAGTTTTTCCTTCCACTATATGTTGGTATTGTTAAAAGGTTGACTCAAACCCAGAAGTGAACTCTCTCCCTCTCCCTAACTAAGAAGCAAAGTCACTGGTCAGGAAAGAAGCTGGTAGGTCATCATTAGTCTAAGCCATTATTTAAAAAAAAAAAAAAAAAAAAAAAACAAGATTAACTGACTATTGGCTTCAAACCCAGAAAGGGCTTCATTTGAGTGCAGAACTCCTCTGGCAGACTGGTGGGTTGAATCTCTTTCCAGGGAGATGTTTGTCTCAGGCTCCCATGACCTAACTGGAAGAGTCTTGCATGATTACATTAGACATATTCAGGATTCGGTGTCATGATGGATTTAGGAGCTGCCATTCAGATTAATGTTGATTTTTCAACAACTGTGTTCTGGAGATAGTAGAGCCCTGGCCTTAAAGAGTACACAGATTCATGGAGAGATAGCCATACACTGATAAATTCAGTACAACACAGATTTCATTAGAATGCCAAGAAAGGCAAGACCCAGCATTCGGTACCAAGAAAGACTTCCTATAGGAAAAAATACTTGAAAAATATAATAAAGAGATCAAGTAGGGAAAACAGGAAAGGACTTCAACACGGGATATAACAAGAGGAAAGTTCTTTCCAATGTATATATTCAGTTGCAATTTTTTTGAGACTGAGTCTTGCTCTGTTGCCCAAGCTGGAGTGCAATAGCATGTACTTGGCTCACTGCAACCTCCACCTCCTGGGTTCAAGCGATTCTCGTGCCTCAGCCTCCTGAGTAGCTGGGATTACAGGTGCACACCACCATGCCCAGCTAATTTTTGTATTTTTAGTAGAGTCAGGGTTTCACCGTGTTGGCCAGGCTGGTCTCAAACTCCTGACCTCAGGTGATCCACCCGCCTTGGCTTCCCAAAGTGTTGGGATTACAGATGTGAGCCACCACGCCCAGCCAGTTGTACATTTTTTTTGTTTTTTTTTTGTTTTTTTTAAAAAAACTTTTACATTAGGTTTTGGGGTACATGTGAAGGTTTGTTACATAGGTAAGCATGTTTCAAGGGATTTTGTTGTACCTATTATATAATTATCCATGTATTAAGCCCAGTACCCAATAGTTATCTTTATTTGAAGAAAATCACAGTAAATTTATAACTGCTGACAGATTCCTTAATGCTGTCTAGGCATTGCTTTGTAGTGTTCTCTCTCTCTGTCTCTCAATCTCACTCAACACTCCTCTCTTCGCCTAGTTACTCCTTACTCATCTTTAGGTCTCAGGTTAAATGGCCAAATAGTGAAATGCCTTTCATTTGGGAAACATTTTCTGACCACTCAGTCTAAAGTCTGAGCTATGTGTTTTTACAGCAGCGTCTATTTTCCTCCATCAGCGTTTGTTACAGTATACAATAATTGCCTCTTTACTTTTCTTGCCATTCTCTAGCTCTTTGAGTTCCACAAGGACAGAGTCTCTTTTCTTCTTCTTTATCCTTATGTTTTGATTCTTATCATACATTGTACGCAGTCAATAAATATGCCAAATAAACTGATGAATAAATGCATAGACATAAGACTACACGAATATATGCATATACTTATATACTTACACACATCTATGGTAGAATTTGTATTTCTTTTATTTTTAGTATTTCTAGTTTTTCTAGCGTGTACTTAACATGCCAAGCAGGAAAGAAAGGTAGGCGCAAAGTGGCAGATGTCAACCAGAGGCAATTACTGGAAGTTTGTACTAGGCAAGTTCTTGGCTAGAGGAAACAACTTAAATGTCCAATTATTAAAGCTGTGTAATATAACTGCTTTACTATTCTAAAGATTAAACTGGCACAAAATTGGGGCTTTGTACATTCCTTATTGAGCTCAATATTATCCATGGGGGATTGAATTCATGGGGTTTAAAAGACTCTGATTGCATAAATTAGAATGATGGATTCAGTCATAGAGACTTATATAGGTAAGATGTTTTCTTTTCCTCTCTTCCAGTACCATAGCTTCAACTAACTGAAACTACAGTCACTACAAAGTTAATTATATTCTTGTTTCTGATTTTCTATTTGATTGCTTTGGTTTTGTCAAAAGAGATGGGTCTAGTTACAAGGAGGTCCACTACCTGAAACATCTGGGGAAAGAAGTAGCTATCTTGTTTATATAGTGTATGAAAGAGTATCTTGCTTAATAAATTTCTCTTTCTCTGGAAGCAGACAGACACCTGGGTTACTAAGCAACCACCAATTTCTCACAACCAACAGGCATCCTATCACACACCATAAATTGAAGAGGTATCAATACGCTGCTCTCCACAAGAATGAACAAAGATTTACAGGTGGCAGTGATAAAATCCTGGAATAAGAGGTGAGTGAGGGGACCCAGATGAGGAATAATAAATAGACTATCTGGCAGATGAATATATGAAATGGTTCCCTCATCCTAACTGAGGGGCTGCAAGAAGTATTTTGTCAACATACCCTAAGGCTCAGCTCTTCACTTGGTAGCAATGACTGCTGCCAGTAGATGAACAACACACCATCTGAACAGCTGTGAGAAATTTTCCTGTTAGCCTTGTATATGTGATTAGCATTGGATGTGGGATTGCTAAATAGCAAGGCCTTCTATGCATCTCCCCTGGGTGCTATAGCCTGAGGATTAAGCAAAATGGTGTGCAGGTCTTGTAGTGGCCAATTTGTCTAGGTGCTATGCTCCACGTGCTTTATTGATTGAATAGTGGAGAGGAGAGATATTCCCCTCCTTTAATACTTAGAAAGCCCTTCAGCTCTGAGGTAATCTGTTTTTTCTGCCTAAAGCTCTAAAGAGGGTGTGTGAGGCAATGTTCTATACAGTCTTGAGAAGGCAATCAAGCAATTGGTGAACCTCAGGAAACAGGTCTCTGGAAATGATGGAGAGGCCTGAGCAGACATTCTGTAGTATTTTTATGTGGAGTAAGTGGTTTTCTATGTGATATTAAAAAGGGTAAGAAATCACTATAAAATGACAGCATGACCCTGGGAAAAGCCCTGAAAGTTAAACT
Source organism: Cacajao melanocephalus (assembly GCA_963573385.1). Classification (NCBI taxonomy): domain Eukaryota; kingdom Metazoa; phylum Chordata; class Mammalia; order Primates; family Pitheciidae; genus Cacajao; species Cacajao melanocephalus. Next base: position 54,381 of record CAUYLG010016490.1, read on the forward strand.
CAGAGCAATTTGTTTGGGGTTTTATCCCACTATATTCCAAGTGACGATTGCAGCAACAAGTATAAACTCTCTCTATCCCACTCACCCTGTTGTCAAATTCTGATAATAATGCCAATTTCAGTGGTCCTTTTAGGCACACCAGGAGAGATATATTGGACTCTCAAATTAAGAGATAGAGCTCTAGCAATAAACTATGCTTATATAATTATAGTGAATAATAAAAATAAAAATGTCAATAATAAAAACAGTCAATTTATTGAGCTCCTACTATTATCAGGTGCAATTTAAATACATAATTTTATTTAGTTTTCACAAGTGCCCTTAAGTGGTAAGTACTAGTCCTATAGATGTTTGTTAGGTGCACTTGGTCCAGATCTGAGTTCAAATTCTGGATATTCTTGTTGATTTTCTGTCTCATTGATCTGTCTAATAATCACAGTGGAGTGTTAAAGTTTCCCATTATTGTTGTGTGGAGTCTAAGTCTTTTTGTAGGTCATTAAGAACTTGCTTTATATATCTGGGTGCTCCTGTATTGGGTGTATATATATTAAGAATAGTTAGCTCTTCTTGTTGCATTGATCCCTTTACCATTATGCAATGCCCTTCTTTGTCTCTTTTGATCTTTTTTGGTTTAAAGTCTGTTTTATTAGAGACTAGGATTGCAACCCTTGCTTTTTTTTGCTTTCCATTTGCTTGGTAAATCTTCCTCCATTCCTTTATTTTGAGCCTATGTGCGTCTTTGCATGTGAGATGGGTCTCCTGAATACAGCACACCGATGGGTCTTGACTCTTTATCCAATTTGCAAGTCTGTGTCTTTTGATTAGGGCATTTAGCTCATTTACATTTAAGGTTAATATTGTTATGTGTGCATTTGATCCTGCCATTTTGATACTAGCTGGTTGTTTTGCCCATTAGCTGATGCAGTTTTTTCATTCTGTCGATGATCTTTACCATTTGGTATGTTTTTGCAGTGGCTGGTACTGGTTGTTCCATTCCATGTTTAGTGCTTCCTTCAGGAGCTCTTGTAAGGCAGGCCTGGAGGTGACAAAATCTTTCAGCAATTGTTTGTCTGTAAAGGATTTTATTTCTCCTTCACTTATGAAGCTTAGTTTGGCCAGATATAAAATTCTGGGTTGAAAGTTCTTTTCTTTAAGGATGTTGGTATTGGCCCTCACTCTTTTCTGGCTTGTAGAGTTTCTTTGAAGAGTTCTGCTGTGAGTCTGATGGGCTTCCTTTTGTGGGTTACTCAACCTTTCTCTCTGGCTGCCTTTAGCATTTTTCCTTCATTTCAATGCTGGGAATCTATTATGTGCCTTGGGGTTCCCTTCTTGAAGAATCTATTTGTGGTTTTCTCTGTATTTCCTGGGTTTGAATGTTGGCCTGCCTTGCTAGGTTGGGAAAGTTCTCCTGGATAATATCCTGAAGAATGTTTTCCAACTTGGTTTCATTCTCCCCATTGCATTCTGGTACACTGATAAAACATAGATTATGTCTTTTCACATAATCCCATATTTCCTGAAGTCTTCGTTCATTTCTTTTTACTCTTTTTTCTCTAATCTTGCCTTCTTGTTTTATTTCATTGAGTTTATCTTCAGTCTCTGATATCCTTTCTTCTGCTTGATCAATTCAGGTATTGAAACTTGCGTGTGCTTAGTGAAGTTCTCATGCTGTGTTTTTCAGCTCCATCAAGTTGTTTATGTTCTTCTGCCTTACAGAAGAAAATGATTATCTCAAGTGTGATGTACTTGAGAATGCAATGAAACATTAAGCAGCCATTAAAAACCATCTTTCAAACCATATTCATGATATAGATAAAAAGTATCTTATACACACATGGGGAGAAATAGAAAAATAGACACTGAAAGAAACACACAAAAATGCTGATGATAATAATCTATGTACTCTTGGCAGTGGTCCCTGCTTACATAACTTTATTTTGATATTGAACATGCTTTGCTTTTAAAATAACATAAAATCTAGAGTGCAATACGCTAAATAAAAATAGGAATTCCTCTTTTAAACCCATAACTCAAACAGCCCACATGTTACCAGCACACATCCTGAGAATAAATTCTAAAATTCAGATCATTGGGCAATGTAAAATTGGATTGTGAAAAATTTTGCATTGTAGAAATTGTATAAATGAGAAACTTGAAAGTAGGAAAAAATAGTAATTTGTTCCAAATTTACATTTCTGTATTTCATGTGATGACTAGACCTTTTGTGAAGCTTTTTCTTGCTTTGTGATCCAGCTGTTTTGCCCAAGGTTGATGCAGCATTCATGTCAGATATGCATCAAGCATTCTATTTTGTTGATTTCATGTTTTATTTATAGTTGTTTTAGATGTTATTTCTTCTATCTTTCAACTGAATCCCCTGCCAGAGTCACTCTTTAAAACCACATAGTGTGAACAATAGCAATTGTAGTTAGAATATTTTTCTCTGTATAACTGACACAGCTGACAGGAAGTGAGAATTTTGGCTTGGCCTGAAGGCTCAATGTAAATAAAAATCTAAATAGCTCAGTTTTTTTTTTTTGGTATTATTATTGCTAAACTCTGCCTGTGATAGAATTCTTTGTCACTTCAGCTTTTACAGTAAGAAGCTGACATAAGTACCAGCTTGGGCCAGAATATTCAATTAACTATGCATGAAGGTGACCCATTTGTCCACTGGGTCCCAAGGCTGAAACTTTATAAATAAATCTATCGTTTTCCCAGGTGAATGTGTTAGATAACCTTGCACGCCAACAAGTCTCTTCTGATTTCATCATTGTTAATCTGTGATTTTTTCAAGGCCCCATGTGCTAATTTATAGATTACAGCTATGAAATAAAATAATACTAATATTTGCATGAGGCTTTAGAGTTCACAAAAGTCATATTATATATCTTGCATCTCATAACAACTCACAGTACTTTAGGTAAATAATATTATTGTCTCCATTTTACAGATAAGGAAACTGAGATTTAATTTAGTTGAAGGGCTTGTCCAATGTTACTAGGTAATTGATGAAGCTGGTATTCACACTATAGGCTGTTAGCTCTTTAGGGTAGATATTTTTACTGTCTCATGTTGCTGTGTAACTGACTGACTGTAAATTCCCATGGTTCACATTACTTTACAGTAACTAATTAATAAAAATAAGTAAATTACAGTTTTCTCCAATAGCTACAAATTGAAACCTGAATGCTTTTAATTTTATCATTTAAGAACTGTTTTTGTAACATTAAATAATTCTGAGTTTCACATATTTTCAATATCTATCACAAGTGTCTATCACACATTTCACATCATCAGTCACAGATGTGTTTGTGGGAAAAGTCTCAAAGATACTCAATAGAATGCCATTCTGTTAGAAAAATTGACTTTGCTAAGAAAATACTGTGGTAACAATTTTTATAATAGAGATAATAATAATAGTCCTCTAATTTGTTATTTTGTAAGTTTAAATATTCTTACAGCAACCGTTCATAAAATCTGGATGCTTACTTTTCCTAAAGCTAGGAAGAAATACTTTGGAATGTGAGTGGCTAAATATCAAAAGGCATGTTTTGCCTACTGGCACTCTGCTCCATTTGAGCCATGCTGAAAGGTCACCAAAGAAAGAGACTGTGATTAGTTCATGTCAAAGCTGATAGTTGCGCTGGTTAATATCAATTTGAAGAGGTATGACATTTTTAATGGGAGAAATACTTTCTTTCTTTTGTTTTTACTTTAATTCTCAGACCTAATACAAAATCCTATAGTTTTTATACTATCTAAATCCCAGAATTCCTTCCTATTCAATCTAGATCAGAGGACATAAAATTCTTCAATCTTGTGCATCATCACAACTCTGTTTCAGTTGCTTTCCCAATCAGCACCACCATCCCTATCATTACACCATGCCCCACACCTTTCTCTTTACCTCCTGTGTATCACTAAGAAAACAGAGGATCTTTATTTTTAATCAAAACTCCCTTAACTTACTGCACTTTATCTCCTTACCCAAAAATTCAATTGCATTTTGATCTCTTCTTCCTTCCTAGTTCCATGAAATAGGCAGCCATTTGCTGAAACTATTTCTTAGAAGTACTTTCTTATGAATTGAATCCTATCCAGGCTCTTCAAAGAACTGTTCTATTAATTAGGCCCTTTTCTTTACTTACTTCAGCCATAACTCGCTCTCACTCTCCATATATATATATAAATCTATATGAATGTATCTCATTTCATATATATATATCTCATATATATCATTTGAATGACATATATATATATATATATATGTTTTTAACCATATATATGTGTCTGTGTGTGTGTCTTTTAACTAAAGAAAGCATAGACTTTTTCCATATTGTCAATTTATCACCCTGTTAATCATATAAAGGTCTCTTTTTAGTAATAGCACTAACTCCACCACCAAAGTATTGAGTCTTTATGTACTGTCTTTATTTTCTCATCACCCATTCACATTTCAATGCAGACATGGTGTTCAACCTCCTAGCCCCTGCTCCTATTCCTATAAAAGTATTCTTTTTTTGTGTTCTTGTTGGATTGAATATTTTATAAAATTAAGTGAACATATTTTCCTTTTGAAATACTCATTTATTATAAAATTCAACAATATACTCTCACTATAAAATATTTGACATATATGTGAAACATATTTACTCTATCTTTTTAATGATATAAAAATAGATTTTAAAATCAAGATTTTAATCTTATATTTTCCAAATTTAAGAGTATTTTTGGTGGAATCTTTACGTTTTTCTAGATATAAGATCATGTCTTCAGCAAAGAAGGGCAATTTGACTTTTTTCCAATTTACATGTATTTTATTTGTTTCTCTTGCCCGATTGCTCTAGTTAAGACTTTCACTACTATGCTGAATAGGAGTGGTGAAAGTGTGTATTCTTGTCTTGTTCTTACAGGAAGGGCTTTCAATTTTTCTTTTCTTTTGTTGTTTATTATACTTTAAGTTCTGGGGTACATGTGCAGGTCGTGCAGGTTTGTTACAAAGGTATACATGTGCGATAGTAGTGGTTTGCTGCATCCATTGCCCTGTCATCTACATTAGGTATTTCTCCTAATGCTATCCCTCCCCAAACCCCCACCCTCTGATATTCCTCCCCTTACCCCCTCAGCACTCAGGCCACAGTGTGTGATGTTCCCTCCCTGTGTCCCTGTGTTCACTGTTCATCATCCACTTATGAGTGAGAACATGTGGTATTTGGTTTTCTGTTCTTGTGTCAGTTTGCTAAGAATGATGGTTTCCAGTTTCATTCATGTCCCTGAAAAGGACATGGACACATCTTTTTAATGGCTGCATAGTATTCCATGGTATATATGTGCCACATTTTCTTTATCCAGTATACCACTGATGGGCATTTGGGTTGGTTCTAAGTATTTGCTATTGTGAACAGTGCCACAATAAACATACCTGTGCATGCGTCTTTATAATAGAATGATTCATAATCCTTTGGGTATATACCTGATGTTAGCTGTGGTTGTCACATATGGCCATTATTATGTTAAGGTATCTTCCTTTTGTGCCTAGTTTGTTGAGACTTTTTATCATGAAGGGATGTTGAATTTTATCAAATGCTTCTGCTGTGTGTACTGAAATGCTCAGATAAGTTTTGTCCTTGATATGGCTTGGATTTGTATCCCAGACCAAATCTCATGTCAAATGGTAAATCTCCAGTGTTGGCAGAAGGGGCCCGGTGGGAAGTAATTAGATCATGGAGTCAGATTTCCTCTTTCTGTTCTCATGATAGTGAGTGAGGTCTCACAAGGTTTTGTTGTTAAAAGTGCACTTCACTCTCTTCTTCCTGGCCATGTAAGACATGTCTGCTTCCCTTTCATCTTCTGTCATGATTGTAAGTTTTCTGAGGCCTCCCAGCCATGTTTTCTGTACACCTTGCAGAACCGTGAGCCAATTAAACATTTTTTTTAAATAAATTACCTGGTCTCAGGTATTTCTTTATAGCTGTATGAGAATGAACTAATGCAGACAATTGGTACCTAGGAGTGGGGCACTGCTATAGAGATAACTGAAAATGTGGAAGCAGCTTTGGAACTGGTTAACACGCAAAGGTTGGAACAGTTTGGAGGACTTAGAAGAAAACAAGAAGATGAGAGAGTGTTTCAAACTTTCTAGAGATCTGTTGAATGGTCTTAACCAAAATGTTGATAGTGATATGCACAGAAATGGCCATGCTGAAGAAGTCTCAGATGGACATGAGAAACTTATTGGAAACTGGACCAAAGATCACTTTCGTTTTGCATTTACAAAGAGGTTGGAGGCATTGTGCCCCTGCCATAGGGATCTGTGAAACTTTGAACTGGAGAGAGATAATTTAGGGTGCCTGGCCGAAGAAATTTCTAAACAGCAAAGCATTCGAGATGTGGCCTGGCTGCTTCTGAACACCTAAGCTCATATACATGAACAAAGAAATGAACTGAAACTGGAACATATTTAAAATGGAAGCAGTGCATAAAAGTTTGAAAAATTTGCTGCCTGGCCATGTGGTATAAAAGAGAAAACTATTTTCAGAGAGGAATTGAAGCAGGCTGCAGAAATCTGCATAACCAAGAGACAGGGAAGTACTAATAGCAAAGACAAGGGGGAAAAGTTTCCGTTTCAGGTATTTCTTTATAGCGGTGTGACAATGGACTAATACAGTCCTTCATTCTATTGATATGATGTATCATGTATATTGATTTGCCTTTTTATCCTTGTATCCCTGATATCAATTCCACTTGATCATGATCTATTATCTTTTTGATGTGCTGTTGAATTTGGTTTGCTAGTATTTTGTTGACAATTTTTGAATCTATGTTTATCAGGAACCTTGGCATGTAGTTTTCTTTTTTTGTTGGGACTTTGTTTGCTTTTGATATCAAGGTGATGCAAGCCTCATAGAATGAATTCAGAATTTCTTTCTATTTTATTTTTTGGAATAGTTTTAGGAGAACTGGTATTTGTTTTCTATAATACATTGAAAGAATTTGGCTATGAATCCATCTAATCCTAGGTTTTCTTTGTTGTAAGACTTTTAATTCCTGATTCAATCTTATTACTTGTTATTAGTCTGTCCCAGTTTTTAATATCTTTTTTATTCAATTTGATATGTTCTATGTTTCCAAGAATTTATCCATTTCTTCTAAGTTTCTAGGTTTGTCAGCATATGTGTTTTCATAATAGTCTCTGATGATCTTTTGCATTCTTGTGGTATTGTTGCAATGTCTAATTTTTTATTTCCATTTTTTTTGTAATTGTGGTCTTCTCTCTTCTTTTCTTGGATATCAGTTGGTTTTCTTGGTCTAGCTAATGGTTTATCAAATTTGTTATCTTTTCAAATGCAACTTTTCATTTTGTTGATCCATTTTATTTTTTAGCCTACATTTTGCATAGTTCTGTTCTGATCTTTATTATTTCTTCTGCTCATTTTAGGTTTGGTGTGTGCTTGCTTTTTAGTTCCTTGAGTTGCATTATTAGATTATTTGAAATTTTTTACTTTTTTGATATAGGCAAATTTATTGCAATAAAAAGTTTCTCTTAGCACTACTTTTGTTATTTCTCGTAGGTTTTGGTATGCTATGTTTCTGTTTTCATTTGTTTTTATCTTTTTTAATTTTTATGTTCATTTCTTAACAGTAATTCAGAAATATGTTTTCTGATTTTCATGTAGTTGTACAGTTTCCAAAGTTCCTCTGGTATTAAATACTAGTTTCATTTATTGTGATCCGAGAAGATAATTGATATGATTTTGATTTTTAAAAATTAGTTGAAGCCTGTTTTGTGGCCTAACATATGGTTTATCCTGGAGCATATTCCTTGTGTTGATGAAAAGAATTTATATTGTACAGTTAGTTATTGCATAGAATGCTCTGTAAATGTTTGTTAAGTCCATTTAGCCTAAAGTTCAGTTTAAATACAATGTTTCTTTGTTGATTTTCTGTTTAGATGATCTGCCTTATGCTGATGATGAAATGTTGATGTCCCCACTATTATTGTACCACAATCAATCTCTCTCTCATTAGAACTAGTAATATTTGCTGTATAAATCTGGGTGGTCCAGTGTAGGGTGCATATATATTTAGAATTATTATATTCTCTCACTGAATTGAATTTTGTATAATTCTGCATTGACTTTTTGTCTTTTTCTACTGTGTTTGACTTAAAGTTTGCTTTATCTGACACAACTATAGCTACTCCTGCTTGCTTTTGTTTTCCATTTGTATGGAATATTTATTTCATCCCTTTAAGTTTATATGTGACTCTCCTGGGGTGGTGCGTTTCTTGTAAGCAAATAGAGTTGCATCATGTTTGTTTGTTTCTTTGTTTGTTTTTGTGTGTGGGTTTGTGTTTTCCATTCAGCTATTCTATATCTTTTAAGTGGAGAATTTAATCCACATAAACTCAAAGTTATTATTGATAGGTGAGGCTTTGTTACTATCATATTGTTATTTTCTGGTTGTTTTGTATATTCATGGTTTCTTTTATTTATTGTTTGCTATAGTGGTTTGATGAATTTCTATAGTGGCACCATTTTGAGTCCTTTATCTTCCATATTTGTAAGTTTATTTTTCCAGTGAGTTTTGTACATTTATGTTTTCTTAATATGGTAAGTGCCATCCTTTCAAATCCAGGTTTAGGACTTTCTTGTGCATTTCTTGCAGGGTCAGTCTAGTGGAAAAAAAAATCCCTTAGTATTTGCTTGACTGGGAAAAACTTTATTTTTCATTTATGAAGGATAATTTTGCTAGATATAGTATTCTTGAGAGCAGTTTTTTTTTCTTTCAGCAGTTCAAATATATCATCATTCCATTCTCTTGGCTTATAAGCTTTCTGCTAAGAAATTTGCTGTTAGTCTGGCTGGGTTTTTTAAAATAAGTATCTAGATGCTTTTCTCTGGCTGTTTTTAGGATTCACTCTTTAATTTTTGACAGTCTGAGTATAATTTTCTGTGGAAAAACTTTTTGCTTTGTATCTGCTTGAAAATTGCTGAGCCTCTTGTACTGGATGTCTAAATCTCTTGGTAGGCTTGGGAAGTTTTTGTCTATTACTTCATTAATTGGTTTTTCTAATCATTTTATTTTTTCTTTGCCCTCAGGTATACCAATAATTTGAATATTCAGTTACTTTATGCTGTACCAAATGTCACAAAGGCTTTCCTCATTCTTATTTTTTCCACCTTAAGCTGATAAGCAACTTCAGCAAAGTCTCCAGATACAAAATCAATTTGCAAAAATCACAAGTATTTCTATATACCAATAATAGAGAGTCAAATCATGAGCAAAATCCCATTTACAATTGCTACAAAGAGAATATAATACCTAAGAATATAACTTACAAGGGATGTGAAGGTCATCTTCAAGAAGAACTACAAACAACTACTTAAGGAAATAAGAGAAGACACAAACAAATGGAAAAACATTCCATGCTCATGGTTAGGAAGAATCAATACTGTGAAAATGGCCATACTGCCCAAAGCAATTTATAGATTCAGTGCTATTCCCATCAAGCTATCATTGACTTTCTTCACAGAATTAGAAAAAAAAACGTACTTTAAATTTCATGTGGAACCAAAAAAGAGCCCATATAGCCAAGACAATCCTAAGCAAAAAGAACAAAGCTGGAGGCATTATGCAACCTGACTTCAAACTATACTACAAGGCTATAGTAACCAAAACAACATGGTACCACTACCAAAACAGCATTGTACTGGTACCAAAACAGATATATAGATCTATAGAATGGAAAATAGGCCTCAGAAATAATACCAAACATCTACAACCATCTGATCTTTGACAAACCTGACAAAAAGAAGCAATGGGGAAAGAATTCCCTATTCAATAAGTGGTGTTGGGAAAACTGGCTAGCCATATGCAGAAAACTGAAACTGGACTCCTTCCTTACACCTTATACAAAAATTAACTCAAGATGGATTAAAGATTTAAACATAAGATCTAAAACCATAAAAGCCCTAGAAGAAAACCTAGGCAATTCCATTCAGGACATAGGCATGGGCAAATACTTTATCACTAAAACAACAAAAGCAGTGTCAACAAAATTGACAAATGGGATCTAACTAAACTAAAGGGATTTTGTACAGCAAAAGAAACTGTCATCACAGTGAATAGGCAATCTATAAAATGGGAGAAAATTTTTGCAATCTATCCATCTAACAAAGGGCTAATATCCAGAAACAACAAGGAACTTAAATAAATTTACAAGAAAAAAATAAACAACCCCATCAAAAAGTGGGCAAATGATATGAAAAGACAGTTTTCAAAAGAAGACATTTATGTGGCCAACAACCATATGAAAAAAAGCTCATCATCATTGGTCGTCAGAGAAATGCAAATCAAAATCACAATGAGATACCATCTCACTCTAGTTAGAATGGTGATCATTAGTAAGTCAGGAAACAACAGATGCTAGAGAGGATGTGGAGAAATAGGAATGCTTTTACACCGTTGGTGGGAGTGTAAATTAGTTCCACCATTGTGGAAGACAGACTGTGTGGTGATTCCTCAAGGATCTAGAACTAGTAATACCATTTGACCCAGCAATCCCATTATTGGGTATATATTCAAAGGATTATAAATCATTCTACTATAAAAACACATGCACATGTATGTTTATTGAAGCACTATTCATAATAGCAAAGACTTGGAACCAACTCAAATGCCCATCAATGTTAGACTGGATAAAGAAAATGTGGCACATATAAACCATAGAATACAATGCAGCCATAAAAAATGAGTTTATGTCCTTTGCAGGGACATGAATGAAGCTAGAAACTATCATTCTCAGCAAACTAAAACAGGAACAGAAAACCAAACACCGTATGTTCTCACTCATAAGTGGGAGCTGAACAATGAGAACACATGTGCAAAGGGAAAGGAACATCACACACCAGGGTCTGTGGGAAGGGATAGGCAAGGGGAGGGATAGCATTAGGAGAAATACCTAATGTTGATGATGGGTTGATGGGTGCAGCAAACCACCATGGCACATGTATACCTATGTAACAAACCTGCACATTCTACATGTGTATCCCAGATCTTAAAGTAAAATTAAATATTATTAAAATAAATAAGTAAATAAAACTATTGTTAGAGTTTTCTGAACAAAAAGAGTGCTGTGTTAAATACTCTTGTAACAATTGTGTTTCTGTCAAAATGTTGACAGGGTCTCAATGTATATGTTGACGCTATATCATTAAGTGCCTAATAATACTGGTATGAATTTTATTTTGTAACAGTATAAAATATTTTGAACTGCAATTTACTTTATCTGATGCCAATTTTACCAACCTTTAGTTTCTTTTTAATCACTTTACACATTTTGAGTTTCTCTGGACCATATTTTATTGATGTCAGTACCTCTGAGCCTTTGGTGGTAATGTTTTGGGATTTGGTCATTATGACAAAGTCTTGTTTGACCAGAGCAAACACTGGACTTTTTAATGGTTTTCTATTGTTCATTAGGACTATATATTATCTGGCACTATGGATGTTGCTAGCCTAGGTACAAGTGATATTTAATGACACTAACAACATAAATGTAAAAAATTTTGTAATAAAAATACAGTTTTGGCTTTGCTTGAAAAAGCAGAAGGCTTAAGAAATTGAACCTACCTTTTCTTTTGGTGGTAATCATGAGCTTAAGCTGGTTTAGAGCTACCACCTTTATATAGAACATGTACTCTCAAGCTTGTATCATGCATTTGTTACCTCTCTGGCCTTACAGTTGTTTTTGTTTTCAACCATTGTTTATGCACTCGTAGACACTGCTACTGCATAATCACCATCTTTTAGTACTGATTTTTCTTTCTTTCAGTCTTTGTCTGTAAATATACATTAGTAATTTCTTTCTTGTCTTTGCACTTCAGAGAAGCATAGCAACCCAAGTAGAACAACCTTTGCCCTTGAATCAGAGAACACAGCCCTATTTACTGACTCTTGCTAATCTGACAAATACCTGAATTGTGCACTAGATCCTAACTTTCATGTTCTTACATTTGAATTTTCTAGGCTTTTTACTTCATTTGCCTCCTTAAACTTGTTCTATTGCCTTTTTCAAATTCATTCTGGAAACCTGGCTTTGATCTCTCTCTGTCAACATGGCTCTCCCTCACCTATTTACAAAACCTTTATGCACGTTAAAATTGACTTGGGATCAACTTGAATCCATTGCTTTCTGCAACAGTTGTATTTACACTAACTCCTTTTAAAACTTGGATTTAAAGGAGAGTTTTCTATTTTGGCTTCTGCTTCTGAATTGGTGAGATGCTGGCTCAGAAAGGAGTGAATATCTTGACTCTATGCACGAAGAAGAAGACATTTCTATCATTCAGTAAAGGTATTCTATTTTGTTTTGAAGTTCCCAAATAAAAATCAAATCACCCAAAATAAAAACTATAACAAAACAATTATCGAAAAGTGAGTATATTCTGTCTCCTGCATTTAGAGGGAGTTCTCAAAAAACAATCATTGCAAAAGCAACATGTCTGAAATGTTTAGGCTCAGGGTGTTTAATGATATAATGGGAAATCAAGCAGAGCTGCTAGATATAGCACTATTCCCTACAATTCTATCATAGATGCGCATGTTTCTGTGGCTTATTTTATAAGGCTATGTTTGAATTTATGCTGCCAAGCAGTTATTTTCTCTTCCACTGAATTGTTCTATATATCTAACTCCACGTCCATATCTTCATCTCTTTTATTAACGCTCATTCTTCAACCATTTATTTGTATTTCCACTATGACATATATTTTGACAGCTACCTTTATATTTCCATTGTTTAGTTTGAGCTGGACTGCCACATTGTTTTTAAAGATGTAAGGTGCCATTAGAAGTAGTACCAGTTGCGTCTCTTGATCATCACCATCTTCTTACCCAAGCAATTTTCATTTTGACATGGCAAATTATACTGACATACAATGCACATTTCTCCCTAGTGATCATAATTTAAATGGGTTTCATAGGATTTTATAATCAGAAAGGACGACATGCTTGAAAATAAATGTGTAGACAATTAACTAATTATATATATCCAAGACATGTTAAATGTATATGGCACGTATGTTGTATATGCCATTAATTAAACAATTTTGCATTTTGCATATCCAAGACATGTTAGATGTATATGGCATGTATGTTGTATATGCCATTAACTAAAAAATTTTGCATTTTGGTTTCAGATGTGCACTTTGTAGTCTGAATGTGTTTCCCTTGATGATTTTCTTTGTGCTTCTTCATCCTGTCCCTCTCTTTCACTGGCTGTTCCACTGCTGCTGCTTGTGAACAATATAGAGGTTGAACCTCTTTGTTACAAGATCAGTAATTGCTAAACAGTGTTAACCAGAAGTGATAATAGCTTATTAACACTTAAGTGGTATTTCTCCCAGAAATAGTGAAAGATCACAGAAGAAGGCAGAATACCATTGAGATATAAGTGGTATTTCTCCCAGAAATATTGAAAGATCACAGAGGAAGGCAGAATACCATTGAGATATAAGTGGTATTTCTCCCAGAAAAACTGAAAGATCACATATATGGGCAGCTGCTGAGAACGAATACTGCTGTAGTCTATTTGTGGATTTCCACACTTCTTTGCCTTTTAAACTGGCAGCATGTTAGTTTCTAAGTGAACTACATATGCTTAATAAGTGAGTGTTTCAAAGAGAAATTAGCTTTGATCTGAATTTAAGAGAGTGACCTATCTTGGTAGATGGGGATTTTTTAAATTTAGACATTTTTTGGAAGCTGATGCCAGAGATGATAGGCAGTGAATAGATGAGCTTTGTAGAAAATATTGGTTAGTTTTTAAATTCCTAGCACCCCTGTTCCCTTTCTAGTAATACCCTGATTTCCTTTTGGAAAATGGTCTTACTAAATATTATACATGGTTGTGGTAGGTGATAAATCAAGGTCCTTTACTCCTCAATGGAAGATCCTTCTTCTCACTGACTGGCACATACCAGGAACAGGCTGCTGATCTAAGATTGGCTGAGTGCTGCTCTCTGCTAGGACACTGAATCATGAGCAAATGTAGGAAAGAAAGAGGTAGATAGTGCTAAGTCATTCTACTAGTAGTGTCCTCATCTGAGGATTCTTTTCAAAAGATTGTTCCTGATGGTTCTGCTTTCTGGGGCTTTTAATTGAACTGCAAATCTGCAATCTTTCCATAGTAAAACACAGCTTTTCAGAAAAAAATCACAAGATACAACTTTATATATAAACACAGAACTTAGCACATCAGTACTAAAGTCAGACTGCACTGATTTTGTGCAGACTTTGCAATTAATTAGATGACTTCGGGCATGATGTTTGGTCTCCTCAGTTCTCCATTTCTCCTCTATTAAAGATAACAAAGCTGTTTATCTCATGTAGTTATATATATATAAAAAGCACTAGGAATAGAGCCTGAGATAGTACATGCTCCCGAGACTTAACTATCATCAAATTTTAATTTCATTCTCTTGCTCTCCCTGTCTCTCACCCTTAAATACTCCCACACAATTATCTCACCTAATCTTTTTACAAAGTCCTATACCATCCTACTTACAACTATATGAAAAATATACTTAACATATCCAAATAAGTTCTCAATGAAAAGAGAAAAGTCAAAATTACCAAGTTCCTTATTCAGCAAACAAGATAACATCACTATTTTCTAAAACATGCACATTGAATATCATTCTGCCAAAAGTTGCACTGTGGTGAATTTGAATGCGATTTCTATTCATTTCAGACAACATCTCAAAGAAGTTCCTGCTGTCCCAGGGACCACCTTGCCAGAAATCTCATCTTTATAGCATCTTACAGAACTCAGAGTGAAGAAACATCACAGAGAGTCCGTATTACTGCTGCTTCATCCCAAGCTCACTGGCTATTGTGTACATGTTGCTGTTATAAGGTGGTTGGCTTAGCTGGAAAACATCAGGCTGAGAATTAAACTGCAAGCATGGAAAACAATTGAAACATTCTGAGGCTTTTTGACATATTGAGTGTTCCTGTATTCAAGGTTAACTGTCACTGCTCAAGGGTAAAGTAAAAGAAGAAAAACTGCAGTGATCTGGAAACCTATATCAACTCTTTAGGAGTCATAATACTTGAAAGGAATATCGGGTCATTCCAATTGTTTATATATTTTTTATTATATTTTAGGTAAAAAAGTCATATATCCTAAAATGCTCTGGCTGAGCAAAGAGAAATGCCCTGGAATGATAACTAGTTGGAAGTAATTTAAGTAGCTGGCCAGTTCTGGTATCTGTCAGCAAATAACACTAATGACATACTATTCACTCAGAGTCTATTTATAAGATTAATGCTACTAGATAGGATATTTTATGTCTTTGTTTATCAGCATGATGTCAGTCAGAATTAAAGTGGTTTTGAAAGTGTAGACATTCCATTGTATATTTTACTGAGAATATTTTTCAAGGGATTTCTACAATATTAGCATGCTTCTGACACATTTTACTATTCAAAGAAGATTCAATGCTACAAAATACATAAGCGGTCCCAAGAATAAAATGAAGAGATCAGAAATGGAGGGGAGTCAAAGCACTTTACGGTAGATTCTTTTGATAAAGAGAGAAGTTGAAAATTTTTCTTTATCTGTTGTTTGAAATTTTGACCACTAATTCCAGCGTCATTTTGTTTTACTTAGGATTAACCTTTATATATTTATATAAAAGGTTATATATATAATATCTAAATGTCATAGGTAAAATGTCATATGACATTTATATATATAAAAGGTTATATAAATAAATATATATGACATAGATATACCTTTTATATATATCATATATATGACATTTATATATGACATTTATATATATTATATATATTATATACATAACCTTTTATATATATATATATAACCTTTTATATATATAACCTTTTAT
>CAUYLG010016491.1:0-30064 GCA_963573385.1 Cacajao melanocephalus
TCTTATGTTTAAGTCTTTAATCCATCTGGTAATTTGCTCTTTTAACATAGAGCTTTCGAATTGGTCAGCATGGAATGACTTACAAATATACTCAGTAAATTAATTCCTTATCCTAAGGGCAGCTGGGCTAGGTGGGCTATTCACCAATCTCAGCTTCTGGATCCTAAGAGAATCTTTTAAAATTTACTCTATTACATGTACATGAAAAGGGTTGAGAAGAGCTTGAACTTACTGAGATAATTGAAATTTGATGATGAAAAAAGAAATCTTCTTGTCTGGCAGTGGTAAGCGGCAATGCACTTAGTCCCTTAATTGCACCATAAACTAAGAGACCCACTAAGTGATGTTTTCCCATTATAACCTCATCAATGCCTTAAGTCATTACAAAAACATTTTGCACAACATTAACAAATTAACCTTTATGAAACCCTAGTTTTACTATATTCCCTCCTACTCAAATACATGTAATCTCTCCCCATCACATCCAACATGTAGACCATATTCTTTCCTCTTGTACATCCATATCATTGTACATGCCAATTTACCTAACTGGAATCCTATAAACTCTGCCTATTCCACTCTTACTCTCTACTCACGGCTTTATTTAAGTTTTATCACTTCTGTGAAGGCTTCTCCATAGAATTTCCTAGGGCTCATACTGATACTTCACTTTTATGCCATTTATGTTAGGCTTATTGTTTAAGCCAAGAGAGTTTTGACAATGGTCAATATGAAGACTGCCTCTTAAGATATCAAAACTTAAGGCTATGATACTGAAGATATAGGTAGAATCCTGGAACAATAGTAGGAAAAGTCTAGAGTCAACTCCAATGATAAGTAATATATAGTAAAATCAACTTTTCAAGTTGGTTGAGGTAGTTAGGTTCACTATAGCATTGTATGTAAAGGCTGACACTGTTGGTGGGAGTATTTCAACCATTGTGGAAGACAGTGGGGCATTTCCTCAAGGATCTAGAACCAGAAATACCATTTGACCCAGCAATCCCATTACTGGGTATATACCCAAAGGATTATAAATCTTTCTATTATAAAGACACATGCATGCATATGATTATTGCCACACTATTTACAAGAGCAAAGACTTGGAACCAACCCAAATGCCCATCAATGATAGACTGGATAAATAAAATACAGCACATATACACCATGGAATACTATGCAGCCATAAAAAATAATGAATCATTTGCAGGGACATGGATGAAGCTGGAAACCATCATTCTCAGCAAACTAATACAGGAATAGAAAACCAAACACTGCATGTTCTCACTTATAAGTGGGAGTTGAACAATGAGAACACATGAACACAAGGAGTGAAACATCACATTCTGGGGCCTGTTGAGGGGTGGGGTCAAGGGGAGGGAGAGCATTAGGACAAATACCTAATGCACATGGGGCTTAAAACCTAGATGATGGGTTGATAGTTGTAGCGAACCACTATGGCACAAGTATACCTATGTAACAAACCTGCACATTCTGCACATGTATCTCAGAACTTAAAGTAAAATTAAAACAAAAAAAAGCTGAAAAGTCAGGACTATTTAAATGCCCAATAATTTGAAAATATTGTGAATAAATTATAACATATCTAAAATGGAGAAATATATTACATAGACATTCATAATAGAATTAAGTAACAAAAGCAGGTTACAATAAGTACAGGAAGTCCCTACTTAACATCCTCAATGGGTGCTCAGAAACTGTCCCTTTAAGGGAAACAACATATAACAAAACTAATATTATCTTATGCTAATTGACATAAACAAGAGTTAAGTTCCTATGGTAAATCTTCTAAATAAAGAGCAAAACATTTATAATATTAAACGTTGAAATAAATGTGCACTATAAACACATTTAATATCTTCATGTTTAAAGTGCTCTATATAGAAAAAACATAGTTGTATTCTGCCTTCCTGTCATCCTTTTTTCTCTCTTTATCTTTCTCTCTCTTTCACGGTGTCTCACTTCATCACCCAGGCTGGAGTGAAGTGGTGTGATTATAGCCCACTGTGATATTCATTTTCTAAAAAGCAAAGTGTCCTTTACAAAACTTTGGTTTTCCTAGTACCAATCTCATCTTCTCATCTAAAATGTAACCTTCTGAAGAAAAAAAAAGATGGTGAAATATTGTTTTCAACATCAACTAGCATGACTTCTCAATAATATCAGGAAGTTATGAAGCATGTCTTAGTTAATTAAGGAATGCTATACCATAATAATTAAAAGTGCAAGCTCTGGAGACAAACCATATCTATTTGAAATGTGACTCGACACCTTACTAGCTGTGCCTCAGTTTCCTCATCTGTAAAATGGGAAGTACCATTAAATGTTTCCTACAGTTGTTATAAGGATTACATGAGTATATGCATGTATGACAGTACCTGAGTATATCCATGTATATTACAAAGAACAAATACTATATGCTTGACACTTAAAATTTTGTATTTTACTGGATCACATCATAATCTTTACAATTAATCTTTGCATATCATTTGTATTAGCCTCAATTTATACATTGGAAAAAATGGTAGTATCCTCCAAAGAGATAAGAGATAAGTAATTTACTGAAGTGCACGTAGTAAAGTAGCTAGAATTCTAATGCAGGCAGTCTAGTTCCAAAATCCATACTCCTAATTACTATATGATACTGACTCATTATGTCGTAGGTGCTTAGTATACACTTATTTAGGGACTATACCTAATTAATACACATTAATTCCTGCTTATCTGACTTATAACTCTCTCAAATTTATATTCCCCTTTAGTGGCTAAAGATCACTGTATTAGTTATCTATTTTTATATAACTACCCAAATCCTGGTGACTTAAAACAACTATAATCATTTATTATCTCTCACTATTTCTGTGGGTTGGGAATTTGGAATAGTCTGGTTGTGCAGCTGTTGGTTCAGGTCTCATATGAGATTGCAGTCAGGTGCTGGCTGGGATAGCACTCATCTGAAGCCTTGACTGGGCCTGAATGGTCTGTTTCCAAGGTGATTCATTTCCATGGCTGACAATTTGGAGCTATTAAAGACCGTGTGAAGTGTTTTCATTCCTTTTTACCTGGGGCTGTCTACAGGACCACTTGAGTATCCTCATAGCATGGAGACTGGTTTTCTCTAGAGTAACAATTCAAGAGACTCATATGGACGCTCCAATCAACTTATGTTGTTGGCTTGGAAGATACAAATCTTCATTTCTATGATATTCTCCTGGTCAGAGAAACCAGCCCTCATCAACATTCAGGAGTCTATGTCATAGTCCATTTGGGGTGCTATAACAAAATACTATATTGACTGGGTGGCTTATAAAGAACAAAATTCTATTTCTTACAGTTCTGGAGACTGGGAAGTCCAAGATCAAGTTACTGGCAGATTCAGTGTCTGGTTAAGGCCTGTTTCTTGATTCATAGATGGAATCTTCTTGCTGTGTCTTCACATAAAAAAAGGGGCATGGCAGTTTTCTGGGGTCTCTTTCATGAGGGCACTAATTTCATTCATAAGTGCTCTGCTTTCATGACATAATCACCTTCCAATGGCCCCACCTCCAAGTAGCATCAAATTGGGGATTAGGTTTCAAGATATGAATTTGGACCTATGAAAGAACCATTCAAACTATAGCACTATACAAAGACATGCAGCTTATTGGGGGCCGTTTGGGAGGCTGGCTAACACAATCATATACACACATCATGTTTCTTTCTCTGGCCCATCTGCTCTGGTAGTATCCTTCCTTCTTTGGGGAGATGACTTTTATGCATTTTACCATAGCCCACCCCCAAACTAACCTCCCCTTAGGTTTACAGAAATATGAAGGTGACAAACCCAAGGACAATCAGGGGTCACCCCAGGAATTTTTATTCCCACATGGAAATATACAAATACAAAATGTCATCAGTTTAAACCATCAAATGAGTATCGTAGGAGGATCATCTGCAAATTTCAGTTGCTTCCCTGCTTTTTTCACAGCTCGGGTGGTCAGTTCTTTCTGAACTTTCTTGCTTCTTAGATCAGTTAGAGTTGGTTGATTTTCTTCACCATCAGAAAGTCCTCGTTGATAGACTCACTTTCATTATGCCCCCAGCAAAGAACAAAATACACTATGTGTGTTATGTCGATAAAAAATCAGGAAACCTTTTTAAAAAAATCTCTCAGGCAACTGGATCATTGACCTCAGGGGACAAGAGGGCCCTCAGATGGCCTTTGGAGACACTCGTGAGAACTGTTCTAGAGAGAGCTTCTGTCTATTCTTCTGTTAGGTTTTGCCATCACAGAGTCAATAATAAGAGATGACCTCACTTACAAATCTGGGCCTATTACTAATAGGAGACCTTTTCATGGAGAATTTGTTAATTTAGTTAACATTGTAAACTGATAATTTAATTCTATTTATGTGAAAGGCAAAATATATCTCAGAATCTTATAGACAGTTGTATCCTATTAATATTCCATTAAGTATCTCCCCCAAAATCAAGTCTTTGATAAGTTTTCAACTGTCTTATATGCCAAAAGATTTCTGCATATTAACTTGTGCAAGATTTTCTTTTAATAATTCTTTAACGCAAATCCATTTCAAATGATTCAGTCTTTCTTATTTCATTATTATAAACCATGAACATAAACTTCAAAAACATACTTTCTCAGCTGGAAGTATATCTTCTTATCTTTGTCTTCAAAGCTAATAGAAATAGACACTGTGTTCCAATCTTTTTACAACATGAAAAACAAGTTTAGTGGAAGAAGGGATACAATTATGTGTGGGAAGGTAAAAGCAAGGACAATAGTTTCTGGCACATTATTAACTAAATTGTGTGTGTGGGTGTCCCAGACTCCATCAGCTGAGAAGCAAATTTAAGAGTATAATGTAACGTGCTGCTTAAACATTTTTCCACCAAATGAATGTGTTGAAGTCTTTTGCAAAAATGACTAGTTGTTGCCTATGTCTGATATTTCAGGTAAATGTATTAAACATCACATGATAAATCAAGAGCTAACAAGACAAAAGTCACTGGGCCATATTTCATTTAAAGATAGGATTTCAGCATCTCTAAGTAGAAGATCACAGCTACCTCCTGTCATTGCCTTGCATTCTGAGTTTTGCTGTAGATATTATTAATCGTCACCTGAAACATCTTTGCACACATAGGTACACATACATATAAACTTCAAGTAGAGAATAATACCAGCTTTCTTTGGCATCCAATTGTGTGCTTGACCTTTTTTTTTTTTTTTTTTGAGAAAAAGTCTCACTCTGTCACCTAGCCTGGAATGCAGTGGAATTACAGGGACCCACTGCCATACTCAGGTAATTTTTGTGTTTTTAGTAGAGATGAGTTTTCACCATGTTGACCATGCTGGTCTTGAACTCCTGACCTCATGGATCCAACCACTTTGGCCTCCCAAAGTGCTGGGATTACAGGCGTTGAGCCACCATGCCTGGCCGTGCTTGGCCATTTTATATGTGTAATTGCTGTCTTCTGACTGCTGGTAGAGTTTGTATTTGTTGAGGTTTGTGTAAATACATGTAGCCATGCCTACATGTATATATTTGTTTGCATGACTGATGATAAGTGGGCCTTCTGTGTGTCTGTGTTTGTGTCTCCTTGTTAATGTGATTATTCATTTAATTCCATGCTCACTAATTACTACTTCCTCAGAATTCCAGTTTTTTTATTTGTTTGTTTGTTTCTCTTCCTTTCACCTATTTCCCCAATCCAGGGTTCATATAACCCTTTTCAATGATGTAAGCCTTTCTTAGACTAAATTGCTATTTGAGAATTTAGTTTTTCTCCTTTTTTTCTTCCTCATAGTTTGTTCCTCTGTATTTTATAAAAATGTCCCTACTATTGTGAATTGAAAACATCCAAGACATATTTTCCATATTATGGGAGGAGAAGAGCTAAGAGAAATAATTGGTATTTCATAGAAAGGAAGTACAGGTCAAAGAGATATATGAAGGTTATATTTGATGTGGTGATTTAAAAGTTTATACAGAATAAATATATCCATTTTTAAACCAGAACTTATTGATTTTTCTTCTCTGTGTAAGGTACAGGTCTGGGTAATATTTGAAATGGCAGTAATGTTCAGTTCTTCACATTTGGCTGGAAATTGTGCTAAAAGAAGAAAATATGAATATAAGTTATTTAGTCATCTGATAAATAGGTATATCTCAAAAGGCAGTTACAGTGGAAAGCATATAGGACTTGGAGACTAACTATCTGCACTGAAACCCCAGGCCTTCACATACTGGCTTCTCCACACAGAATCTTTATTTTAGAATGCAGATTGGATTGGATTATGTTTCCTTGTCTTTTAAAGGCTTCTGATTGTCCGTAGGATAAAGAAAACAGTTTTTAACATTGCTTTTAGTTCCTGCATGATCCAGCTCCATCTTTCAATGCTGACCCACATGTGCTGTGAGCACTAAAACACATGTACATGCATCACGGCTATGAACATGCCCCAGCCACCACAGCCATAGTTCATTGAGAAGACAATGCTCCTTCCCACGGGTCCATTGCTCTGCTGTTCTCTCTAAAGCACTCCTTTCCTTGCCTTTTAAACTTCCACTACTTCCACTTGGAACAGATTAGTTTTTACAGGTTATCATGAAACATGTTGCTTTCCTTTGGATCACTTATCTCCATTTTTAGTTGAATATTAATTTGTGTCATCAACGTTGACACCTCAACTGGACTGTTAACTCCCTGAGAGTGGGAACTCCATCTGTGTCCCTGACCCCAGGAGCTCCTGTGCCTATCTCAGTTTCTGACACACACAGCTTTTTAAAAAATGTAATCACTTGAAAAATTATTGAACTGCTCAGAAACAAAATTTTGCCAGTTATAAAATGAGGATGAGAAATTACTTGTTAGATTAACTGAGAGAATGTGCATAAAAACTTTGCAGAACGCTCTAAAATATAGGGTAGGATAATAATTGTAATAATAACCAAGAGGAATTGCTGTTCTAATTAATTTGGTCAATAGAGAAAAACTAGTCAGTGATATGTGTGTGCAGATAACTAAAATAAATAATGGTCTGATGCATAAATAAGAGCAAAATATGTCTATCTTTAGATATCTTCAGATAGTTTAAAAGTAAATAAAATCAAACAAAACCAAAGTTCCTTTCTCTGACAGTACTTCCAGCTTTAATCTACAGTTGTAACCATTTAAAATTGCTTTTTGTTTTCAGCTTTTATCTAGTTATCATGGGATCTCTAAATTTTATGTTTTAATTTCTACTTCTCGATTTATCAGTTTTAGACAGTATCTACTAACTTGCAGCTATGAAAGATGAGTTTAGATCCTCACACTAACTTCTATATTTCCAATTTCTATATGCAATTTTTATTATATTATGATGATTCTTCTAGTATTACATTTTTGACTTTAAGTAATATTTTAACGAACATTTCTTGCCTCATGTAATTTAAGCGTAGCTACTTATCTCACATTGCAAAGGAAGAGGAAAGTAGTGTACATATATTTTTCCTTCATTCTTCTTGCCCTTTACGTACATTTCCTAAGTTCTGTCTGCTGTGCCACTGTTTGATTTGGTCAGCTTATGTTCTGTTTCATTCTGTCAAGTCTTATGTTATCTTCTGTGTTTTCACCAAAGGTTGATTTTAAAAACTAAAACAAAACAACCTCATAAACATTAACATTATGTATCTGTGATAAATATTATGCATAAACAACATTAAAAACAAATAAATATTATTTCACTCAAAGTACTGTAAAGGGACCCCTTGAAAAAGGTTGTACTCCTAATTGAAACTGTGCCAAAAAAAAGAGAATGTTCCAAGTTCTTAATGCTCAAAATTATATTTTAATGTGCTCAATATGTGGTTTGTGGTTTTTTATACAGATTTTTGTTCTCAAAATAGTTTCTAATTGTTTCTTTGTTATTACTGGCAACAAAATACCCATAAAAGTTTAGCTATTAATCAAACAGATTGTAGAATGTAACCGATTTTCTCCTTAAGGATTTCTTTTTTATAGCAGCCACTGATTTCCTGCTTTTATTTGTACTGATGGCGCAGAGATTTCATTGCATAAATCCAATGGATTCAAGTGTGCTTCTCTTTCTTGACTTCGTTTTTGGTCTTTCAGAAATACAAACTCAAGGAATTTTATTTATTGAAGGATGCTTGCAAGGAGGTATTTCTTAATCTCTGAGATCTGAAAATGCTGCTAATTTATTTTTAAATTTGTTGCTATTTTGACTGGGTATAAAATTTCAGGCTTTAACTAATTATTTCCTGGAAATATCAAAGATATTGGTCCACTGTCTCCTAGCTTTCATTTCAGCTAATGAGACGCTTGATTCCAGATTCTTTTTCCTTGGTAATCTAGATTTATTTTCTAAAAATTTTGAACATATTCTTTTAATTTTGGTGTTGAGATTTTACTAGGATATGCATCTGTATAGATTAACTTTTCATCCATAGTTTTGGCAAAAAATAGGATCTTTAATTCTAGAGATTACATTTTCCTTAATCTCAGGAAATATACCTATTAAAAATTTCCCATTTTCTTTGCATCCCAATTTCTAGAATTCCTCTAAGACAGAAGTTATCCTTTTTGCATTTTATCTGTGTCTTCATTTTAATAATTACCAATTTACATGCTTTATAATTATTAATTGATTAATATATCAACAAATATTTATTGAATGCCTCTGAAACAAATACTGAGTGCTAGACTTTATATATACAACAGAAAGCAGGCAAAAATCTCCACTTTGACATTATAGTGTCTAACACACCCCACTTGAGTTGCTCTGAGAGTCCTAAGCTTTGTCTTAAAAAACAAAAATTTTGTCTTCATCTTTGTTTATCTTATTATTTTTTCCTTCTACTAAATTTTAAATTTCAGTTAATATATTTTTAATGTCATGTCAAAAAGCTTTTCTTCTTTTCTTACATATTTTTATTGTGGCCTCTTCTAGAATTTTGGTTTTAATATCTACTTGCATAGGCTGAGATTGCTAATTATATGCTTTTGTTACAAAACCTTTAGTTTCAGAGATATAATGTCAAAGTTTTATGAGTACACATGGAAAAAAAATTACAGATGAAAGTGAAGACAACCTAATCATAGCTATTGCTATGCTGACTATTCATTAGTGTGGAGACAGAAGTTCTCTGGGTGAGACATGCTATGGACAGGCAGGAAGAGTAACTAGTGCTCCTCCCCTTCCTATCTCCATCAACAGACCCTACACACACCAAAGAAATTTCTCAATATCTTTTCTGGGATAGCAATGTTCTTAAATGCCCAACATACTCTCCCTTGTCCAACCCATTATGCACATTCCTAGGTATGATTGAAATAGGATGGGGCAAACCTATGATCAAGTGAGTCTAATCTTCAGCAATAGGAGTACCTTGGCCAACTCTTCACCAGGAACCTGGAAGCCCGTAGGGTAACAATATGCAAACTGAATGCTACACTTTTTTGATGATGGGAAGGCAGAATAAACACTTTTGGGAACCACAACAGCACTACATATAACATGGCAAAAGTTACATTCCATCTCCTAGTCCATGTATGTATTATGGTGAGAGCCACCTTATACCATGTGGTTGGCTGGCTCTACGATCTCTGCTATGGAAAGCTGTTTATCACAAGTTTTCTAGGCAGAGATGACTGTGGTTTACATGGCTACAGGGAATTAGATAAAGGATAGCATTTAAGATTGGTCTGAAATTCTGGCAGGTCCATGTTAAAGGCATTTTCAACCAAAGGGAGATAGTTATGGAGTACTATCTATCTAATAAAGATGTTAAGTTTAGTGTAGTTTGGGCACTCCATAGTGAGAAATGTATAACTTAATTTCTACTAGAGACACAATGACAGTCACAGAATAGTGTGGGGACCGAATATGGAGTAATAGGCACATGTAGTTCAGTTACAACTGTGAGGTGTAGGTAAATAGAGAATGTGAGCTTTGACGTATTACCTTATTCAACAGCAACTTTCCATAAGCGGGAAGTAAATCCAGAATTTGTTCCCCCTCCAAAGTTATGGAAAAACCAATAATTTTTAAAGATCTCTTCACTCATCAGCTATTTGTGAATTCTGTCTAAGACTAAATGAATGATTTCCCTGACAGTGATAGAGTGGCCCTGGACATAGTTACTGGTTTTCCTTCTAGTTATATCCTGCTCAGGGTGGAAGAACCAGTGGTTAAGTCTCAGTGCAAGCTTAATAAGTATGAGTTTCAGGACTTCAAATGCTGTTTTGGAGACATGTTCTTACCACTCATCTCACTGAAGGTGGTAAAGGAGTCACCTCTCTACATGGCAACAGTTTTGTTACCTGACTAGATGATATGTTCCAGGAAGTGGAGCTCTCAGCAGTCAGTTGCCTGTCTGGCACCAGCCTGTCTGTGGTGATGAATGTAAGCATGTGGCTGTGGGTTGGAAATGAAGCTAGCTGGAGCAGACACAGAGTCCTAGTTACCATGAAAACTGGCTAAGGTTTGAGGTAAGTAATTAACTCAGATTTTTTTTGAAAGCTTTATTTTAACCTCCAAATTGTCTCTCATGATTTACATCACATTACTGTAGTTGCTCATCTTGGTATTTCTTTTTCAGCATAAGGAGGTCCCCATATCTTTAGTGCTATTTAGTTGTGTTTGATCATGTTCATGAGTTGTGATTAGATTGGTTAATATAGGCACCTGTTGTACATATTTTTAAAAATTAAATGTAAATAATTTCAGAAATAAAAAGAGGGAGAAAACACATCAATCAGTACAGCGTCTCTGAAATATAATAGTCTTGTTTATAAAATAGTTAAATATAAAGATGCTGTACTGTTTTTGAAAAATGACACTATTGTCACCATCATTATGATTTCCCAATATTTCCTTTTATTAGGATTTATCAATATACAGTGAACGCAAAGGTTTATGTTTAGATTAGATAGAACCCCTGCCATAGAAAGATTTATGGCCTAGTGGATCTAATAATCTTTCAATAACTTTGGAAAATTTATTAACCCGTCAAGCCTGGCATCAATTTAGTACCAAGAGTAAATATTTAATAATGAAGATGGTTTATTACAAAAATCCCATGAGTACCCATTTTAACTTGTTTTACAAAGATTTTCAGACATACTTAGGATAGAAAAGTAACAAAGCAAATGTGAATAGTTTTATGGCAATTCTTTCCTCTTTGTCTCAAGAGATGTGTTTCTTTTATAGTTTTTTAAGTGCTTGCTTTGAAATACTGTGTTGCCATATTTTATTTGTTCCTTCATATACTAAGGGATGAAATTACAATATGAAAGCAGTAAATACTGCAACAGAAGATATTGATGGAAACAATAGTATGATAGAAAAATATAATTCACTTTTTCTATTTATATGGGAATATTGAAAAACAAATCAAACAGAAGGGGGTTCTGTGAGATGCGATAAATTTTTTGAAATGTGCCAATTACATATTTTTCTTTTACTTCCTCATTTTAAAGACTGCATTTTCTTTGGGTTGCTTGGATACATTCCATGGCATGACACTTCCAGAAGTTAGTACTAAAACATAAATCAAAATGACAACTTTAGACACTGGAACCAGTCCTATAGAGGTCACAAAATGTGGTTCTCCAAGGTCATTTTTTCTCATTTCATTTAATATGCAAATAGCTCCCAAGATTATGCTCTCTTACAGCTTTTCTTCAGTGCTTTCCAGAATGATTCTGAGGCACATATCATTATTAAAAAAAGAAAAGAAGGATTTCAATTGTTTCTGACATAGGATTTAGCTACCTAAATATCATGAATGTTTCTCAATTTTTATGTTGATCTTTTTACCTTCTACATTTTTAATCTCACTTAATCTGAAAGAGCATACTTTGTGCAATTTATCCTGACCATTTCTTTTTCATTAGACAATGATAGGTAAATATAACTGATTGTGATAAAGAAGCTGTTTTGTTATTGCAGTATTCTGCACTTTACTTAAATTGTTGTAAGATCAAATCATCTTTGCCTAGATGCCATTTGTTTAGCTGGCCCACAATAACTGGAGGCAGAGACGATTGTATGACCCTCAAGGTGTTTATGGTGACAATATTTATCTGTCTTTACATTTGTTCATCGTTCTAAACTAAGATTGACTCAATAATAAGCCATAAATAAATGGAATGTCTTCTTACATGTGTACTTCAAGAAATGACTGTCAGGATTACTATGACAAGGACTCATGACCCTGTCCGATTCTGAAGAGACAGTCTCATTCTAGGAAAACAGAACTATTCCTGTTCCAGAGTCCAATCCAATTAAGTCTAAGAAACCTTGACTTTTGCTCATTATGTTGCCCAGGCTGGCTTCAAACTCCTTCTACGTCAGCCTCCCAAGTAGGTGGGACTACAGGCACTTGCTGCCATTTCCAGGGACATCGTAACTTTTATAGAGAACTCTCAAATGAACAACATAGATTTCTCTCTGGGCATATACATGTGTAAGTGGAAGAAGATGAGACATTTCTGTTCCCTAGGTGGCTAGTCATTGACTGAAAGTATTATAATACATTTAAAACAACATTTTTCCATCAATTATGCATTAAATACCCAGCATGAAGATTCATTTCCTTATCCAGTGCTCTCTCTTCCTTTCTCTTTCTCTCTCTCTCTGTCTCTCTCTCTGTTTTTGAGAGGCTGAGTTGAACATTTTATAAAAGCAATAACTTCTTTGGGGCTCTCTTTAGTACCATAAAAATTAGTACTCCTTTATCATAACCTTTGAATGCTCAAATGTTCAGCCCCATATTTTGCCTAGCTGTACTTTATTGTTGTTGCCAGAATCAATATAGTATGTCCGTATTTGACCTCAAATTATGCTTAATGTTGCTCTATAATTTTAATTTAAATACTAATTTTCTAATAAGTAATATTACTCTAGATCAGCTGACTGAATTCTATTAAAATATTTGTTGCTGTCATGACTGACAATGACATGTCTGCTCATACATGTGTCATTGCAGGTACATTCTTAGTGTGCGCTGCCCTTGTCAAGGCTTAGTATTTGCAGCAATAAATCAAAGATTGTGCATAGAGTAATCCTTATAAGAATTTTCATTAATTAAAACCTATTAAGGGAAAAATGATGCTCAGGGGCAATACGTATATCATATTACTGCATTTCATGAGTTTTTCAAATTCTCTGAAATTAATTTTCATGCTACAATCAATGGTATCTTAGGTTCGACAATAATGGTGTCATCTACCAGCCCTCTTAATGTCCTTAAGTGTTTATACCTAACATGCAAAAACTGAATTGTGCCAGATATTTAAAAAATCTGCTTTCATCCATTTGCAAGAGGAATGAATTATATAGAGCCTTCTTTCCTGAAATAAAGTGTTCCATCTTTATGGGAATCTATAGATATTGGGTAAATTCTAACTGATAGGATAGGCATTAGGGCCTGGGTTATGAAAATGTCTCTTCGTATTTCAAGTTCCAACCAGGTAGGCATAATTAGATTAGAATTGCCCTAAACACCCACAAAATAACAATTGGTAGAGCATTGCTATGCACTGACAGATGTTTGGAAAAGTGAAAACAACTCCTATTCAAATGGGAAGGTTTCAAAGTAGAGTGTTCTGAATAATGGAAGAGGAGACAATAACCAAAAATATCTATTTTTTTTTACCAGTATAAAAACTTACTAAGGGAGGAGATCTAGCCATTTTTTTAAGCTCATGAACAAACCCATGTTATGCTGAAGCTGCTTGAACAATATCAATTCTAATAAAAAAGGCCATTAAAAGGGTGCTACTCAAGCCTGCTGGCTCTTTTTAGTGGGTCACCTTACAGTCCACTGTTGGTTGCATGATTACTGAGAGCCAAGTGAGCACAGGCTCTTTGTGTTCTGCCAGTATTTTGAAGTGGATAAGCTAAATATGCCTCTCAGTACACAATATTCTGCAGAGTTAGCATCAACAATGGCTGTGGCTGATGACATTCCCTAGTAAATCATGCTCTGCCACATCATTCAAGACAGAACCATTTTTAAAAAGAGAGATGTATCTTGGTCTTGACAAGCTTGATAAATCAAATCTCGGTTTCAAAGCCATGAGTAAATTTATTGAAACCATATTAAGCCAAGAGTTGGTTGATAGAAGTTATACTGTAGAATTAAACCTGTTTTAAAATGTCATAGGTATGTTTAAGGGCCCCACTTGTTTGGACTTTAAAAATATTTTAATTAATTTATGTACCCAATTTAGAAGGAGACTAACACTAAAAATTTAAACAGCTCATATCTAACAGACTTGGAGATCAGATGTCCTTATTTATTGTTTGAAACCTAACCAGATAAATGATTCTGGACTTGAAAGCAGGAAATAACAAGAAGCCTGTCCCACTGAAATCTAATTCCTACTAAAAACAACTGTAATCAATACATGGAAGGGACTGTGGTGAACATGGAAATGCTCTCCCATATCTCCCTTCAAGGTAAGACTCGTTCCAGTTGTCAGCAGTTAGCCTCCAGCTGTTAGCTTCTGCAATGTTTGCCTAAGCCTGGGAGGGCTACCTCACTGTAGCAATGGCCTTCCCAGTGCAGTCTACCTCAAATGACTAAGCATGATGTGGATAAAGGCCCAGCCATTTTGGTCCACTGAGGAATGGGCCATATGTACCAGAGCTCTGCATGGGGTTAAGTGGGGCTGTGGTGGACTGCATCACTGCTCAACTCCTCGCTCTGCCCAATCTTGCTTCCTTCCTTAACCACATTCTCTAATGGCTATCCTGCATGCCAAGTACTTTCTCATTGTTTGCTTCTGGAAAACCCACCTGCAACAGGGAGCATACAAAATCATCTCTGCCAAGAAAATGTCAAGACACAATTCCTCTCTGAATATATTACAACAAACAGGTCAGCCTGAAGAAGGCTTTGATGGGGACAAAAAAGAACCATCCACAGCATCTACGGCTTGACCCATAGCCAAATTTCTCACTACTTTGCCAGAGAGAGAGTTGTAGGTTATTTCCTTCTTTTCCAGACACTTACTTATAAAATGAGAATTGTTGAGAAATTTTCTGGATTTGAAAAATCTGGATAAAAAATAATTCACCTCTAGGACAGAGAGCTTTAAAGGAAGGAAATGTACATGTAAGCTGTTGCAGAATGACCCCTGAGCTGGTGTATTTCAATAGCTTACTTTTGTATGCTCTAATCTACCTGATTATTGCCACTGAGTTAAGCAATCTTAAAATCACACACCAGAATGGTGAAAAGGGTTATTTTTTTTAAAAAAAAGGGGAAAAATAAGAGTATTATTAATTCATCCTTTACTCTTCTACTCTTGGCTTAAAGGAAGGTGACTCTTGTTATAGGAATGTCTTAGCCCATTTTTATGCTGCTATTAAATAATTTATAATTTTCAGAGACTTATTGACTCGTAGTTCTGGAGGCTGAGAAGTCCAATATCAATGTGTTGGCCTCTAGCAGAAGGTGAGAGGGCAAGAGATAACAAGAAAGCAGCAAATTCACTCTTTTATAATGGCACCAATTCTACCCATGAGAGTGAAGCCCTCATGGCCTAATTGCCTCTGAAAGGTTCTACCTTTTAATACTATTACAATGGGAATTAAATTTCAACATGAGTTTTGGAAAGGACAAACATTCAAATCATAGAAGGAATTCTTTTTCAGGATGCATGTGTCTGGCAATGAATGTGATGTGACTTGGTCGCATAGCATCCCTGTGTGCTATTCTTTGTTCTCATTCTTATGGGGAAAATCAGGAGGACTGAAGGTGTCAAGACATTATCCAAATGTACCTCATAACAACCTATTCTCTAATGGATATCCTTTCAGCTAATATCATAGCATTTCTGCATTCTTTTACCATTCTCGGTCTCCAGCACCTGTCTATTAGATACGAAAGTTCCTGTAAATAGCTCCTTTTCTCCAAGGCTTATTATCAGAAATGGAAGTGGAAACTCATAGCTGCAATTACTTTTAAGCCTGATCAGAGGAGGGAGACATAATTTAATCAACGCCTTCAATTTTCTTGGTTGTACAAAATAATAAATATTAGAAATACAACACATTCATCTTGCCAGATGCATCTTAAGGGAAAAATGTAATTATGACTGAACTGAGATTATGTCAATATAATTTTTCTATTGTCATTGAAGTAAAAAGAAATGAAAAAACACAAGGCAATTACCATATGTGCTTTACTATTTTCTCCTAAACCTGAAGATTAACTATATAATCACAAAAGGTAATTTCACAAAATAGCCAGGAAAGTAGCTCTATCCACCAATTATCATACCCTGCCTTGTAGCTACCCACCTATTCTTTCTAATGAGCAGCAAATTGACCAGTTAGGTGAACAACCATGAAATTCTATGGAGAAAAGTGATTTCAATTTTGATGGGATCAAATGACCTATACTTGAACTTCAGAGCAAAACTCTCAGAGAACAAAATCCTTTTGGTCGGTTATTGTTTTCCTTACTCTTTTTTGCTATAACTCTGTTTGTTTTACAATGTTGCCTGAGAATCAACTGATTTTGATCATTCCTTTGCTCAACGTTAGTCTTTGATCATCAATCTACTTGTAGGGAGAGGGTGGCATTAACTGCCCTGACTCCTTTTGCCTCACTTTTTTACTTAGTCACTTTGTACTCCTGCCATGATATGAGACAGAGTATATGATTATAGTATTTTGCCTGATGGTTAAAAATTTTTACTGTAGAATAAAAATGTTGGTTAGATGTCTGATCATGGAAAAGAAACCTAATGTCTCTCAGGGTTTGGTCAGAAAACAGAATACTCTAGGTATTTTGAGAAGACAGAATGTTAATAGAGGGAAGAAGCTGTGAAGAAATTGGAAAACCTAGAGGTGAAGATCAGGGAAGACCTGGGAAGGCTACCACTGAATCTCAAATTTTCTGTTAGTTTTCCATGAATCAGGAAGTTATTCTGCTCATCTGGCTCAGGAGATTTAGAAAACCATTTACAATAGGCACATCTGTGTTCAATGCCATAGCAGATGATTCATGGGAGAACACCTGAAGGCTTTAGCAAAACTGTCCATCTGCTAAAGCCCACAAGTCTGAACAAATAGAAAGATAATGGCCTCTGGCTTTCCAACAAGTGCCTCTTGTTGGAGAGATCTAAATAGGCATCGCACTAAAAAGATTTCTAGGAACTGTAGCTCCCAGGATTCTTAGTTTCTAAAGCCATTGTTTTCCTCTTCAGAAATGAAATGGCTCAATTTTATTTCTTCCCTGTGTTATCTAAGAAAAACAAAACAATTTTACGTCATGTTACTCACATGGTGGCCAAATCTACCTTCGTTTTAAATAAAAATGCAGTGACCACTAATTAAATCTCTCTAAAAACTATGAATATAGGGAATACTTTTGTTCAAAGACATGCTGGGGTCAACAGTGGGGATGAGAGGGAATAGTTACTCAAGGAAGTTCCTTAAAGATCTATTCTAGTTCCTTGAAGATATAGCCTTTATAAAGTTTTCATGCCTTTTTTGGAATAAGTTAAATTTAGTGTCACTTAGTACTGTTTAACTCTCTTTTTTCTTCAATCTTTTCTGATTTATCAGTTATTTTGGAATATGAATATGAGCTGGGGTTAGAAGTGATGTCACATTCTGACTAATTCATCCAGACTCCATCTGCCTTTTCTTCCTCACTCTTTTTTACCATTTTTTTCTTTTTCACTGCCAGATCTCACATAAATGATCAGCTATGCTTCATGCTTTAGGATACTCTGAACCACAAGCAGGTGACATTTAAGCATTCAAAGCTCAGTCCTTAGTGACTTCATATTCAGTTGTCTTCTCTGTTAGGCCATCTGTAATATTGCTCACAGTTTTAGTAAATAGGCTTTAGGGTGGTTTTCTATGCATTATGGTGTTTGAGTTTTATTTTGAGGGTTTGGGGAGGCAGGTGGGAGGTTATCCTGACAATTCTTCTGATCTCTTCTGGCTTCCAGGCTAATGACTTTGGCCATACCCACAGCTTAATTTGAAAAGTCATCAATCTGCTTGAGTGTGTGATTTTTACCAGCTGTGTTCAACCACTGGGGTAACAAAAAATAGCAAGCATATGATTAGTTTGATACATGTTTAGAGAAATTACTGAATGGCCATAACCAGAACAGCAAACAAGTGAGATGATTGAGGGTGTTAGTGAGATAGAGATTAAAATAACAAATTCTTAAATAAAATTGTATCTGGGAAAATATACAGCTAATAAGATTAATAGACTTGGAAAAAATGAATGTATCAGTCAGCTTCCAGTAGAAAATAGATGACATTCTTAAAAGAAGTAAAAGCTAAGAATTTATATACTGATATTTGGGCAATCAATAAAGCATGGTAAAGCATTATTGAAAAATCACAAAGCATGGTAAAGCTTCCCAGGATTAACAACAGTGGGGGGCTGTTACCTCTCCTAAACCTAAAAATTAAGGGAAGAGAAGAAAGTTGGATTGGGGGTAGGAGAGAGCAAATAAGAGAGCAAGAGAGAGGAAAAAGAGAGAAAGAGAGAGAGAGGGAGAGATTAATGAACAGGAGCATTTTGCACTTTAAGAGAAGCCTACTAACAGGAGAATAAATTCCTTAAACTCACTCTCCTACCTTGTGATATCATGACCATGACTCACCAGCTGACCTCACCCAAACACCAAACATCAGAGTTGCAAGGGGACAGAGAATATGTGGCAGAGGAAGGAGCAGATTGATTTGTGTAGCATACAGAAAATATCTGGTACAAAGTAAAAAT
This sequence comes from Cacajao melanocephalus, assembly GCA_963573385.1. NCBI lineage: Eukaryota > Metazoa > Chordata > Mammalia > Primates > Pitheciidae > Cacajao > Cacajao melanocephalus. The sequence continues at coordinate 18,798 of CAUYLG010016491.1, forward strand.
CAATTGGTATGAGTTTTTTTTTCTTTTTCTTTTTTTACTGTAAAGAAGTGTGAAAGTGATGGTAATTTTTTTTAAATAGAGAAAAACTATTATAAGCATTTAGTAGGTAAGCAATTTTGGAGAGTGAAAAGTTCTACTATTCAGTCAAGTGAATGGGTTGATAAAGTGGAGGATTGAAGGTCACTAGGCTTGGTCCGGAAGGTAGAATGGACTGTTGTAGTTTGCTTGGGACTGAGGGTTTTCTGGGGATGCAGGACTTCCTGTGTGAAAATCAGGAGAGTCTTGGGCAAACCATGACAGTAGGCCAATTTTCTTGAAGAATAAGTGGATATTTATAGGAATTCCATGCAGGAGAAAAGCATTACCCAAGATATACCAAGAGAGAGATATATAAAACAGGTTTATTTGTATTTTCAGAAGAGAAATTTTAATTCGTATGAATTAGATAAACTGAATAGGTCCTTAAGAAACATTTAGAGTTTTAAAATACTAAAAAGTTTAATTGGGATGTTGAGAAACAGGATACTAAAGTACTGTTTTCGTGTATTCTGGTTATGAATTCCTTTTCAGTTGAATTATTTACAAATATTTTCTCCCATTCTATAGGCTGTCTCTTTATTGATGGTTTCCTTTGCTGTGCAGAAGCTATTTAGCTTGATGTTGTACTGATCTGGTTTGGCTGTATACCCACCGAAATCTCGTCTTGAATTGTAACTCTCATGATTTCCGTGTGTCATGGGAAAAACCCAGTGGAAGGTGATTGAATTATGGGGGAATTCAATTCAATTCAATTCAATTCAATTCAATTCAATTCAATTCAATTATGGTGTTTCCTGCATGGTTCTCGTGATAGTGAATGAGTCTCAAGAGAGCTGATGGTTTTAAAAATGGGCGGTCCCTTAACAAGCTCTCTCACTGATGCTGCCATTCATGTAAAATGTGACTTGTTTCTCCTTGTCTTTTACCTCCCACCGTGATTGTGAGGCCTCTCCAGCCATGTGCAACTTTAAGTCCAATAAACCTCTTTCTTTAATAAATTGCCTAGTCTCAGGTATGTCTTCATCAGCAGTGTGAATATGGACTAATACAGTAAATTGGAACAAGTAGAGTGGGACGTTGCCTAAAAGATACTCAAAAATGTGGAAGCGACTTTGGAACTGGGTAACAGGCAGAGGCTGGGATACTTGGGAGGGCTATGAAGAAGACAGGAAAATTTGGGGAAGTTTGGAACTTCCTAGAGACTTGTTGAATGGCTTTGACCAAAATGCTGATAGTGATATGAACAATAAGGTCCAGGCTGAGGTGGCCTCAGTTGGAGAGGAGGAATTTGTTGGGAACTGGAGCAAAATTGACTCTTGTTACATCCTAGCAAAGAGACTGATGGCAGTTTGCTCCTGCCCTGGAGATTTGTGGAACTTTGAACTTGAGATAGATGATTTAGAGTATCTGGTAGAAGAAATTTCTAAGCAGCAAAGCATTCAAAATGTGACCTGAGTGCTGTTAAAGGCATTCAGTTTTATTAGGAACAGAGCATAAAAGTTCAGAAAATTCGTAGCCTTACAGTGTGATAGAAAATAAAACCCCATTTTCTGAGGAGAAATTCAAGCTGGCCGCATAAATTTGCATAGTAATAAAGAGCCAAATGTTAAATCCAAAGACAACCAGGAAAATGTCTCCAGGGCATGCCAGAGGTCTTCATGGTAGCCACTCCCATTACAGGCCCAGAGGCCCAGGATGAAAATATGGTTTAGTGTGCCTGGCCCAGGGTCCCTGTGCTGTGTGCAGCCTAGGGACTTGTTGCCCTGTACCTCAGACACTCCAGTTGTGGCTGAAAGGGGCCAATGTAGAGGGAAGGCTGTGGCTACAGAGGGTCTAAGTCCCAAGCCTTGACATCTTCCATGTTATGTTGAGCCTTCAAGTGCACAGAAGTCAAGAATTGCAGTTTGTTAACTTTCACCTAGATTTCAAAAGATGCATGGAAATGCCTGGATGCCCAGGCCAAAGTTTGCTGCAGGGATGGGGCGCTCATGGAGAACCTCTGCTAGGGCAGTGCAGAAGGGAAATGTGGAGTTAGAGCCTCCACACAGAGTCCCTACTGGGGCACTGCTGAGTGGAGCTATGAGAAGAGGACCACCATCCTCCAGACCCCAGAATGGTAGATCCACTGACAGATTGCACTGTGCACCTGGAAAAGCTGCAAACACTCAATGCCAGCCCATGAAAGTAGCTGGGAGCAAGGCTCTACCCTGTACAGCCATAGGCGCAGAGCTGCCCAAGACCATGGGAACCAACATCTTGCATCAGTGTGACCTGGATGTGAGACGTGGAGTCAAAGGAGATCGTTTTGGAGCTTTAAGATTTGACTGCCCTGCTGGATTTCAGACTTGCACGGGCATTGTAATCCCTTTGTTTTGGCCAATGTCTCCCATTTGGAACAGTTCTATTTACCCAATGCCTGTATGCCAACTGTATCTAAGAGGTTAATAACTTGCTTTTGGTTTTACAGGCTCATAGGTGGAAGGAACTTGCCTTGTCTCAGATGACACTTTGGACTGTGCACTTTTGAGTTAATGCTGAAATGAGTTAAGACTTTGGGGGACTATTGGGAAGGGATGATTGGTTTTGCAATGTAAGAACATGAGATTTGAGAGGGTCTGGGGCAGAATAATGTGGTTTGGCTGTGTTCCCACCCAGATCTCACCTTGAATTGTAACTTCCACATGTGGAAGGAACCCAGTGGGAAATAATTAAATCATGAGGGCAGGTTTTTCCCGATTTAAGTCTTACAAGATCTGATGGTTTTAAAAATGGGAGTTCCCTGCACAAGCTTTCTCTTTGCCTGCTGCCATCAATGGAAGACATGGCTTGCTCCTCCACTTTTACCTTCTGCCATGATTGTGAGGCTCCCCAGCCACGTGGAACTGTAAGTATAATAAACCTCTTCCTTCTGTAAATTGCCCAATCTCAGGGATGTCTTTATCAGCAGCATGAAAATGGACCAATACAGATAGCGTTTGTCCATTTTTGCTTTGGTTGCCTGTGCTTTTGGTATCTTACTCTAACTCTTTGTCCAGACCAATGTCTTGAAGGATTTCTGCAATTTTTTAAAGTCATTTTATAGTTTTAGATCTTATATTTAGGTCTTATTTCATTTTAATTTTATTTTGGTATATGGCAAAAGAAAGGGGTCCAGTTTCATTCTTCTGCATATATATCTCCAGTTTTCCTAGCACCATTTATTGAAGAGTCTGTCTTTTCCCCAATGTGTGTTCTTGGTACCTTTGTTGAAAACAAGCTGCTGTAAATTCATGAATTTATTTCTGTGTTCTCTATCCTGTTGAATATGTCTACATTTCTGCTTTTATGCCAGAACCATGGTGTTTTGGTTATTATAGCTTTGTAGTATAATTTGAAGTCTGGTAATGTGATGCCTCTAGTTTTGCTTTTTGCTCAGGATGGCTTTGGCTATTCTGGGTCTTTTGTGCTTCCACATAAATTTTAGGATTTTTTTTTCTGTTTCTGTCATTGGTATTTTGAAAAAGATTGCATTAAATCTATAGATTACTTTAGATAGTATGGGCATTTTAACAATATTGATTCTTCAAATCAATGAACATGAATTATCTTTCAATTTTCTGTATCCTTTTTAATTTATTGCATTAATGTTTTACAGTTTTCATTGTGGAGATCTTTCACTTCTTTGGTTAAGTTCATTTTTACATTTTTTTGTAGCTGCTGTAAATGAGATTGCTTTCTTGGTTACTTTTTCAGAAAAAGTTTGCTGTTGTCATATAAAAATGCTACTGATTTTTGTCAGTTGATTTTGTATCCTGCAACATTACTAAAATCATTTATCAATTGTAATGATTTTTGTGGTGGAGTCTTGGTTTTTCCAAATACAAGATTATATTTCCTGCAAACAAGGATAATTCAACTTCTTTCTTTCTAATTTGGATGCCCTTTATTTTTTTCTCTTATCTAATTGCTCTGGGTAGAGCTTCTAGTATTATGTTAAATAAAATGTTGAAAGTGGGCATCCTTGTCTTGTTCTAGATCGTAGAGGAAAGGCTTTCATTATTTTTCCTGTTAAATATGATATTAGTTGTGAGTTTCTTATATATGGCCTTTATCATATGTAGGAGCTAAAAATTGGTATCATAGAGTTGAAGAGAGGAGAATGATAATTAGCAGAGGCTTGCAAGAATAGTGAAGAGGGGAGGATAAAGGGGGGTTGGTTAATAGGTACAAAAATACAGTTAGATAGCAGAAATAGGATCTAATGTTTGGTAGCACAATAGGACTATAGCTAGCAATATTTTATTGCATATTTCAAAATAACTAGAGGATTATGTTTGAAATTTTTCTGACACAAATCTATAATAAATGTTTGAAGTGATGGATGTCCTAATTAGAATTGAGAATTCTTCAAGTGGCAATTCTCATGTAGTTGTAAAGACCCCTGCGGTAATGTCAAGTTAGAAATCAACTAGCTTCATTTTTAGCATTGAAAGTATAAGTTTCCTCCTCCCTTTTTTTGAGTTATGATTTATTCAATTCCAACATTCAAGACTAGTTTCCCATTGCACCTAGTATTACACCAGGCATTTCTGCATTAAAATGTGTGAAACAATGTTTACTTAGAATTTTCCCACTATTTCTTTTTATCTTTTAATGCTACAGAGTATAGTAAATTGTCAAAGTTACAGCACTGAATAGGTTTGGTTGTTGAATCTCAATCCATAAAATCAAGTATTTTTATATTGTTTTAAACATTAAACTACAGTTTAAAAATTACTCTGTTGATTTCTTTAAAATTTAAAGGATTTAATATGAAAATCCTCTCAGAGAAAGATGCTTTTGTTGTTGCTGTTTTTTTTTTAATATTTCAAAGCTTATGTATCCAAATGTACAGTGGGAGGTAACCCCAATAAATGTAATGGTGGAGAGAAAAGAGCTTTTTTGCTTGGTAAGAGAAAAATAATAATTGTTTTAGATCACTTGATATGGTAATATGTAGATGAGGGATTAGACTTATTCTTTTAGCTTCTAATGTCAGAATGAAGAGAAATGACATTTTTTTCTTCCATGAGGAAAACACTATTTATAGTAAAAAAAAAATCTTTCTTGATTTTTAGTCTTTCTTCCTGTATGTATACTTTCCAATCTCTTTTACACTTATGTCTTCTTCCTTCAACTTGTGATGCACATTAATTTATAGTACTTAGCAGATCTCTGAGAAAACAATCTGGATTAACAGATCATTTTTGTGCTGGTGCCAGCTGTAGTAAGAATCTTTGGAAGAAAAAGACTGTGATGTAGGTAAAGATTCAAATAGAAGCTTATAAGAAGTACGTTAGAATAAATATGGCTCATATTATATAAGAACAGACTGAACATTAAAAAAGCTAATTAGGAAAGATTTATACTCTTTAAATTTTAGGATGACTATGACCTATTCTCATGGCTAAAAAAATGGGAAAAAAAATCCTGCAGAATTCCTAATAATTTGAAAGTGCAGCTACAAGTAGAAGGCAATATTATAACCAAAAAGTTTACCATAATTTAAAAAGTCTCTAACATTAAATTACTTTAAGTCTTTTATTTCACAGAAAATTCTTTAAATACTGATATGAACTCTAGAATGGATAAAAAAGCCACATCCCCTTAAAACACATGAATATTTTCTTATATTAACCTTCTTTTATGTAGTAGAGAGCAGTGACTTCATGAGTTGGGGCACAAGACAACCATACTATATGCAGAAAGCATAGAGGAGAGAGAGAGTCCAGAGGGCAGAACCCCATGGGTTGTAAACATACAGACCAAAGAGAACCTTGGTAGCTGGGGAAGAGCGTAAAGACATTCAATTGCTAGTAGAAAGAGAGGAATCCAATGGAAATAGATGTGAGGAAGGACTCTGACAGAAGACATCCTAAATTGGTAGAGAGTGCTTAAAATTTATGCTAGAAAACTTTGGAAATTTTAGATCTGGTGTTATCTATGGCAAGTTTTTTAGGCTATATAAGCATCCTTATCTTTACACATATACCAGAAATAACTCTACTTCACAATGGTTAGTATTTATATAGAATGGTACACATGAAACCATACTATTTACTTTTAAGGGTTATACAGGTATTATTAAATAATATTGATGATGATGATGATTGACTTAAAATTTTATCTGAGATCTGAATCATATACAAAACAATTAACTGGGAATTAAAGCTAATTACACAACTGAATATTTGAGGGCAACATCAGTTTCTCCTAAGAAAAACCTCTGTATTATTTTACCAACTAGTTCTGGCAATCTTAGTGCTACGTGAGCAATCTGATTCTATTGTCACCTGGAATTTGGGCAGAAGTTCTGGTTAGAGTATTAAGACAGGGAAAGCAAAGAGTAAGCAATTTATTAATGATAGCACAGCTAAATATCAGACTGTTTCAACATCTCAATGTTTTCTTGATTCTTCAGTCCCACCATCTCACTCCCTATTTGCTTTGTGTTTTTACAGTTGTCTGATCAGAGGTTAAATAAATGTTAGCTCACATTGGAGATCTGGTGACTTGAAGGATTGTGTGGTAGATAGCAATTACCACACTATCTGGGGCCTTGTGAATTGCTGTCAACATAATCATCATGGTTTTCCACCAACACTTTCTGTTCTTAATTTTAGTTTCTAATCTTCCCACCCAGTCTTGAAAATTTTAGAAAACCTATCCTGATTTTAAGGGATGTGTTATTTCTATTTAACATTGGTTATACTTCACTGTATATGCAATTAATGCCTGAGTGTGTGCATGTACATTAAATATGTTTTAAATGCCTTAATTTCTAAAAAAAATCCCTAACATATGCCCAAAATAGTAAAAGTTTCATAACTTCTATATATGTTTGACCCTTTCATAACTTCTAAATATGTTTTCTTCTGCGAGTGTCACAAAATTACAGGCATTTGCACAAAATGTGGCAATGAAGCAAAGAAGTGTCCTTTTAGTCATACCTGTAATGTGGGTATATCAACTTCTACTGACTATTTGAAGAGAGTATAAAAACAAAAAATTAGAAATTTTATGTCCCATAAAGCTATCTTCTAGTCAACATATGTTGTCTCATGTGTTGACGTTAATAATATTAAATTACAAGGTGCATTTTTCATCTTCAACTAGACACTTTTCTTACTGAATTTTTAAAAAAATTATTTAAAAAGCTCTTAAACCAGATTGATGTGGGGGATGAAAATTGTACAGGTATTTAGAAGAGCTGCTGTTTTTGGTGATTGCATAGCAGTGTTTTATAAAAATGATTGAGAATGAATTTACTATCCTGTGTCCTCACAATGTGATGATTCAGAATATCTCCTCGATTAGAGAGATTTTTATCCCCATGAAACAAACTGACCTGTCCTGTTAGCTATGGGATGAAATTCTACTATTGATCTTATTTCTGATAGAATGATTAAGAACAAGCACTCTGGATCCAGAGTGCATGGGTTTGAATCCAACTCTGCCAATTTATTTTTCGCACTGGGCTGAGAGTTGGCTGATACACACCAGGATAGTTCTCTCTCCATTCTTATTGTGCTTCTTCTGTTATTCTATATTTTGAATGTCATCTCTGTGCCACTGTATGATCCCACGGTATGACCTTTGTTAAGTAACTTGTTTCACCTGTGTCTTAATTTTCTTAACTGAAGGATAAAATTGGTATATATTTCCTTGTGCTATTGTAAGGATAAAATCTGTAAATACCTACAGAGTGTTTTAAAGCTCTTGTCACAGAGCGAGTGCTTAAATAATGCTATCTATCGTTATATTTTCTCTCCTCCTGGCTTCTTCTCTATTTCTGTTTCTGCTTCTTGTTTTCTCTTTGTTCTTTCTGAAATTATGCTGTTATAGAATGTAATTGTAAGGAAAAAAGGTGAGATAGGAGAAAAACAAAGGAGAGATACTAGCTAGGAGGTTATTTCAACTGCCTGTTCATCAGGTAAAAAGGAAGGGCTTTATCTAACATAGCTGAATGGAAAGTGAAGGCAAATTGTAACAGCTGACATTTATTGAGCATTTACGATGTGCTGGGCACTGTTTTAAGTGGTATCCCAAATTCATTCTGCCACAGATATTTTCTCTAGGTACATTTATCAACAAGTCAAGGATTCTAGAATTTCGTGAAGTTAAATAACTTGACATCTAATCAGGGACAGACTTGGAATTTTAATCTGGGTCTTTGAAAGTACAAAACTTATGCCCTTAACTACTATTTATTGCTTCTCTGCAAGGAATATATGTATCCAGGCATTGCATCTGAATGAATCACGGGAGCACAGTCAATATGGCTTAAGTTATTCAAAAAAGCTGTTAGAAGATTGTATTTTAATTTTTTGGTTCATTGTTTTGATAGCTAGGAAGAAGGCTTTCATTAGACGTTGCTTTCTTTTTTTATCTTTAAACACAAGAGGTGTCTTATGGACAGTAGAAACTTCCCCCACCCCAGCCGCCCCACCACAGTTTAAGGAGGACTCATTAGTCTTATGTCTGTAAATGGGTTCAACCACTAGCTACCTGGAGCTGCCCCATACTATTTTATCTGGGCACAAGACGGTAAATAGCAAAACTGCCCTTTAAAAATAAGTCTTTTTTCCCATAACTCTTTTCATCCTTGCTGTGTCCTGGTCACCAGTATCTGAGGAAATTAAATAAAGCTTGCTTTTTTTTTTGCTCTGAAGGAGAAGCAATGACAGATCCTTTTTATAAATGATCCCCTTCTTTGCACAAATGAAATATCACTCCTTAACATAATTTGCAACAACTCTTACTATTTATTCCCCTGAATTCACACATTAGCTAAATCAGTCATAGAATACACACATGAGAAGCTGATGATAAACTAGAATTTTGGTTGATCCAATTTTTCTCGCCTAAAAATATTAGAATGAGAATGAGTTTGGGAGAGAAATGTCTCTAAATAGGATTTCTATTTATATGTACCATATACCATGCTATACTCAGGATTTAAGAGGAAAACTGAAAATATAGTTACACCATCAAGCAAAGATGTTACATAGGTATAAAAATACATATTTTTATATATACAATTCTGTTAATTAACTTTGCAAGTTTTGGATAGCTTCAACAATTTATAACATTTTGTTAAACATCAAGGTGTCATAAGGGAAGTTTCTTTTAAATTATCAGTGCCTTTTAATACAATGCATCTTTCTCTTTTCTCTGTGGATTTGGTAACCCTCCCCACTCCCTGCTAAATGTAAAAGATTCACTTTTAAGAGTATCCACAGTTCAGTCTAGTTTGATAAGTTTTGTTCCGTAAATACATACCAAGAGCCAATGGTGTAAAGTTTCCTTGTCACTGCAGAGAAAGCAGTGAACAAAACAAAGGCTCTGTGTCTATGGAAGTTATAGTCTGATGGGTAAGGCAGGTATTAAACAAGCAAACAAGGAAAGTGTTATGGAGATAATGGCTATGACAAACAAGAAAGCAGGGCAAGAGTGATGGTTATAAGGGTGCTATTATATAAATCAGGGGATCTGTGACTAAGAAGGTCCCCTCTGAGGGCAATACACCTACTCATAAAGAACAAGGCTTACTGTTCAAGACATTCTCTTTTCCAAAGAAGATATTCACAAAGGAGGCCTCACAGAGCAAACCCACACTCTTGGACTAGTTTATTGTATTTGTGTTGATAACATTATTACTGAGCAATTTTGATTTAACTTTAATGTATGTACTTTTCACCCACATTTATATTACTTTGATCATTTGTTCCTGCTTGCTGATATGAGATCCATGTAAATTAAGGATACATATTCCAATTCACTGTGCGCTTGTCAAAATTGCCTATGGTAGTCATCTGAGATCCTCTTGTCTCTTTAAACTATAGTGTATTGGCAGGAAGAATTATGTAGCTAGTCTAGTGTTTTAATCAAATAACAACTTGTATTTACATGCTTCCTAAGAAAGTTTTGTGGTGATAGGAGTTTATCTTATTTTGTTGCAGTATTTTACATACCACATTTCTAACTCATATTTCCATATTTTTCTCTTAAACTGTAGCAGGTCAATTTATGGGTGATTGGCACACAAAATGGACAAAATACACTGTATCCCCAGTGTGGAACTGAAACAGATATGTTGCTCTTGGGAGTACTCTGGAGCCATATTCTGTATATAAGTGGCTAGATAGGCAACTACCTGCATATTCTGTATTTTATATCTCATAGTGTGGTATTAGGTTATTGTTAGGTTTATTTAACCTTCTTTGTGTTTCTGTTCAGCTGATAGGCATGGGCCAAGTCTACAGATGACACATGGTTTAGAATCAAAGAAACTTACAGATGCAGGGTTGGTAATACATGTGACTTCGGTGACATGGTTTTGCTCTAGAAGAAAGACCTGGTTTCCCTGCAGCTTTTCATATTGGAGGAGATTTGGAGTAATGAAATCGCCTTGTTGGAACACTCTGAGCTTAAGAATATGGATTTCATTCTTGCTGAGCATTCTCTGATGTCTCTTTCCATGTCAGCTTTGGTTTTAACTGGAGGACTTGTCACTCACAACCTCCCCGCTAAGAGAGCTGACTTTAAGGCTGCTTGAGGAGGAGCTGCTGGAGCCTTCCAGGGAACCAACTGTTTTATTTGCTTCGGCTATCTCCTATAAAATGTTGAAAGTTAAAAAAAAAAATCTCCTCCCAATATTTGGCAGAATTTTGTATAAACTTAGTCTCTCTAAATTAATTTTCTAAAAGCTTTATACCAAAGTGAAATTACTAATGAGTCGAGTATTGGGAAACAAGAGCTGTAATTCAACTTGAGTCAAACAATCACTATCAGATTCATTTCCTCTCTAGTGAGAGGAGGAAGTAAGACAAGATGATCCCTCATCCCTAATAAATTTTTGATTCTGTAACAACTTGGAGGGTTAGATAAATTTACTAAAGGAAGTGACTCAGTTTCTATGCATCTGCAAAGCATGTCTTTACAACTTTTTTACTAAAAAACTCTCCATATTCCATTTTTTTTTATTTGAAAGAAAGAAAAAGAGAGGAAAGAAAGTGAGAGTGAAAGAAAGAAAGAAAAAGAATGTATGAGAGAAAGAAAGAGGAAGAAAAAGAGAGAGAGAACAGGATTCTTGTTCTACTGCCCAGGCTAGAATGCAGTCTAAAAATGGGTATTAAAAACCTCTATTATGCCAATAATTGTGTTTAACAATGGAGACAGGAAGGAATAAGAGATGAAAATAACAAACA
>CAUYLG010016493.1:0-16124 GCA_963573385.1 Cacajao melanocephalus
CCCGTGTGGCTCCTCCGCCGGGAATCTCCTAGTCTGTGGGCAACAAAAATTCATCTGAAAGTGCGGCGTCCACTCGCTCTCTGCGCTTTCACTGGGAGCTACAACCCTGAGCTGTTGTTAATCGGCCATCTTGGATCTCTCCCTATATAGCATTTAGTTTACAAAAATTCTTGTCAGGTACCTTATTTCCTTTATTCTGTGCAGGTGACTTGTGAGGTAGGTGTTGATTAACCCCATTTTACAGAGAAGAAAACTGAGGACCAGAGAAGTACCATGCCTTTTTTTTCTAACGTCACACATAATAAAGGGGCAAAATCAGGTTTTTTACTGCAAACCTTAGGCTTTTTCCAAACATTATGCTCTTACAGTCATACCAGCACAAGTCATCTCAGTATATATAGAAGACCCAAAAAATTCCCAAAGAAGCCATCTTTAAATAGCAACAATGAATCAATACATCTTGTGACTGTGTCCCTCTTATAATGTTCTGGGAGTCACACTCTCAGTGGCTTGTGTATTTTATTACACCACGCTGCTCTGTGTTTATCTGAACTCTATCTTCTTCATTTTTCTCAACTTTTAAATGTGTGATTGGGCTCATCTGTCACATTGTGTTAAGTTTATGTGTTTTACTATTAAAATCAAATTATGATAACTTCTTATTTTTCTGTGGGGAGACAAAAATAAATAAATGAGCTGAATTTTCTCAATATTAATTTTTCTCCCATATTTCTTTATAAATTTTTAGCAGGTACACCTACTTTCAACTAATGGGCATCATCAAAAACTAAAACAAGTCATAGATATTAATGGATAATCTTGGAAATGGCCAACTACCTTAGCTTATTTTAAGCCAGTTCTTCAAGTGCGGGCAATATGTTTTTCCTTTTAACTTGCATATAAGTTAAACAAGTCCACGTTCTCTCTTTTGGAACTGTTGTGAATAAATGTGCTGCCTCTTTCATATAACAAAACTTCATAAATTTGCAATCAATTATTCTCTCCACCAGATCTTTTTTTTTTCAAGCTAAATGGATAGTAAACCATTTAACTATCTAAAATTTAATTTACTCGCCTTTTAAAAGGCAGGATAAAGTCCAGTAAATAAGAGTATTCAAATGAAAAGCATAATAATCATAATTAAAAATTAAAAACCAACATAAAACATTGCTGCTTAACTCTTAGAAACACTTAGAATAGAGACTTTATGGTATGCACCCGTTTAAGTGGGCAACTGAGGGCCATTTTGATTTGGAGCATATTTTTAAAATCATTTAGAAGGCATTGAATTATAAAGAGAATATATGCATAAGTAGCTCATCTTCCTCTGAGGGTTATACCATTATAAGGAGAGAATGTATCTAATAATTCCTCCATTTAAATTACGAAATTCATTAGCATGCAGAAAAACAATCCAGCTTAGGAGCTTGTCTCTTTATCCTTAATTCTCTAGTGCCATAGATTTTTTCAGCTAGTGGGTCATTAAAGGAAAGATGTCTCTTTTTTAAGAAACATAAGGATATTTAAGCAAAATACCACAAAATGAAAAAATGAAATAATTTTCTTACTCATTAACTTAGCATTTGTAAGGGAAGCCACATTCCAGCTACATCGGCATGCCAAACAATGGGAGGCAGAAATACACCAACTTCTGCAGCTTTTTATCCTAAATCTGTGGTCTGCATCTTTGGAATATCTCACTGTCTTTCTGCCCCTAGGATCAGAGTTTTTTGTTAACCTATTGGAGATGTTGGCCATTGTTTCATACTTAGTGTAAGAGTTTTTGGTTACCTATGAGATCAATGATTCAGTAAAGAGACTACTTTCATGCATTCTCCAAATAAATACAAGAACAAATGTGTTGATGTCATGAGTTTTATAACAGTAATTTGATTGTATGGATTGATATATTGATTTTGTTGCAATATGGGTTGATGTTTTCAATTAAGTCACTTTTTAGAACTGAGTATATTAGTTCAACCAGAAAATGACTGCACTGAATAGAAACTCACGGTTGCTATTTCTGCCTCCCTTTTATAGGTAGGAAAGCTGTGTCTAAACAAGGTTAATCAATAGCAAAGGGGAAAGGAAAATTTGAAAATTACTTATGTTGGCATATAAATTTGTTTCCGAACTCCCCTTAAAAAACATTTTTAAAAATGGATAGAAAGACTTTAAATATGTGACACAGGAGCCTCACAGACCTACTGGTTCAGAGTATTATATAAGTAGGACAGTTACTACATTGGCTCTTTCTTGCATTGTGACTGGTACCTAAGACAACTGGTATTGTGCTAGAGAAATATTGAGAGGATAGAGAACAAGTCATTAGGATTTTAAAATCATTATCTGTCTCATTTTAGAAGGAAACATTGGCTAAGAGTCAAGAGAAATAGATTCTCACTCTGGTTGTGCTAATAATTCTTTGCAAGCTTAGAACAAGTCACAGCTATCATAATCAGTCTCCTCATCTACAAAATGAGATTATTATACTAGTTTACCGTTTATCAGAATGTACGCTTCAAATAAAGTCCTGGATGGTCAAATGCATTTGGGAAGTGCACAATACTTCCTTCTAGGAGAATCACAATGTATATTTGTATATTAAAGACCCCGAGGTAGCCTATATTAAAGAAACATTTCTATTTTATTGAAGACAGAGCCTCTGGAACTTATTTAGTCAAAAAATATCTATCAGTACCCTTAAGCAACTAATATTCGTAGAACTTATGTAAAGGTAACAAGGTGTCTTCAAGCTCCAACTTTGTTGGACTCTTTGTAAGACTGATGGAAATACATGAAAATATTGTGTGTGTGTGTGTGTGTGTGTGTGTGTGTGTGTGTGTGTGTGTGTTTAAACTATTTGTAGTGCTAAGAACAGATTGATTTTTCCCAAGTTCTAACTTTAGTTATCATCCTTCCTATCCTTATTGCTACATTGGGTGAAAAAGTGAGACTCTCTTAGAGAAAGACAAATCTTGATGGAGAGTATCTTTTTCTTTTTTTTTTAACTGCCACCCTTATTTTTTGAACCGTGGAGTACTAGGCATCTTTCTTTAAGAATTATAGGAAATTAAGTACTGTACTGGAATAGATTTGTTTTGTTTTTAAGCTAGAGAAATTGTGATGGAAGAGTCAGCAAAGATGTGAAAAATGAAATGCCAAGTGGTACAATCTGGTGCGTTTTGTAGATAAATAGAGATGCTAAAGGATTTCTATTCCTCCCATATGTAAGCGCCTCAAACTCTAATTACAGCAATGAGCTAAAATCATGTATTTAAAGAAAAATAAGATTAACCAGTATTTAATATATTCTTTTTTTTTTTCATTTGCTTTGGAGGATATTCTTGAAACCACAAGCTAATTTTAGTTAAATGAATCTTGCCTTTCTTTTGCTCATTAGAACTGTTAATGAATATCAAATTAGAGACCATTAAAACTAAACGTTGTATACAGCTAAGGGATATCACCTTGTCTAGGAATTGTGTTTTCATCCTGGCTGCTTTTACTTATTTGGTGCTTCCAGAATATCAGAGAAGCAAAGCTGTTATAACATATCGGTAACATCTTTGTGTAATTATAGATACTCCAGTGCTGCTGGGAACAGGGAACAGATGGGGGAGGGTGGGCCAAGAGATGATGGGCGGGGGAAGTGTAAGAGGTCAGAGATTTGGCTGGTTAGAAGGAGACAGCATCATGAACTCCTGTAATGGATTTGTATAGACAGAGTGTATGCCACATAGAGTCATAGCATTGCAAAATCATCTTTTAGAACTAAAAAAAATAAAAATAAAAGTAATTTAACTCCTCCGTTTTCTGATGTGAAACAGAATGGTTAAGTGAATTAGTCAAGGACGACACTGTTGTATAACTAGAATTTAGACCCAGATGGAACTTTTATTTTACTTACTGATCTGCTTTCGGTGCCTAGAACTGGACCTGGCACATTTTAAGAGTTCAATGAATATTTATTGATGGAATGAGAGAATGATTGCAGAATATCCTTCTAAGCATCATGTAAAGGACCATTCTGATGATGCTCTTCCCATTAGGTATGCCATAGCCACCTCTACATATTCCCCACACAAGACTGCAAGGGAATTGGAGCTTAGCCCATTGTTTTTGGTTATGCCTCTTCATCCAATAAACCAGATTGCAAAACTTCAGGCTTTAACCAATAGTCCAAACTTAAAGAATACAATTTGTCTACTTCAGATAATAGAGTAATATATGTACTCAGGATAAATTAATACCACCCCACTCAAACACACACAGTTTCTTTTTTTATTTGTTTGACTGGTCCTTTTAAGATCAGAAATTGTGACCCTTAATTCCTTTCCTGGATGAGGAGAAGTCCATGAAAAGTAATGAACTGCTCTCTTTCTCAAGCAATATTTAGTAAAATCACAGTGTCACCATATGTACCAAAGTTGTCTTTGAATGATGTTCACTTCTCGAGTTTAGTAACCAAGGAGTTTTAAAATTCTTTTTTAAAAACCTTACAACTTGCAAATGATGCCTTAACGTATTGATCGGTTCAAAGCTGGAGTTTCAAAGCGTTTGAGCTGAGAAGACATGGAAACAGGCAGTGACCAAACTCAACTATATACACATATCTGCTGAACCTTTTATGAACATATGACTTTATGAAAAGAATTCAAGTTATTATATACTCTTAAATGGCAAAATAGGATTAAAAATATTAACAGTATGAGGCTAATTATGAGAAGGAGGAGAAAAGAGAGAATGAGACAACACAAATATAGCTAGCTAATAGTGGTGGAATTGTGAGTAATTTTTATTTAATTAGCTGTGGTTTTCTATTTTTTTCATTTTATTCATTGACTATATCATCAGAATAAATAGTTTTATAAATAAAGTTGAAATTTGGCAAAGTTGCAGGATACAAAAACAACACATAAACATCAGCTATGCTTCTGTACACTAACAATGATTGGTCCAAAAGGAAATTGGTTAGGAATAAACTTAACCAAGAGTCCAAAAGCCTTGTACACTAAAAACTATAAAATGAGGCTGAAATACATTTTAAAAAACACAAATAAATGGGAAGACATCCTATGTTCATGGATTGAAGGTCAATGTTGTTAAGATGTCAGTACCACCCAAAGCTATCTACAGATTTAATACAATCTGTATCCAAATCCTAAGGATGATGTTTTCAGAAATAGAAAAATCCATCCTAAAATTCATATGGAATTTTAAGGTACCTGGAAATAGCCAAAATAACCTTGAAAAAAGAAGAATAAAGTTAGTGGTCCCACTGGGATTTTTATGTTGTTGTTTTTATTTTTAATTTCAAAACGTTCTACTGACAAAACTGTGCAGTCAAAACTGTGCAGTACTGACATAAAGACAGACACATGAACCAAATAAATAGAATAGACAGTCCCAAAATAAACCCTCACATATATAGTCAAATGGTTTTCAACAATGTTGCCAAGACCATTGAGTGAGGAAAAGACAGTCTTTTCAACAAATGATGTTAGAAAACTGGATATCCACATGCAAGGAAAACAAACCAAAAAAGGCATTTGGACCCTTACCTTACATCATTATAAAAATTCATTCAAAATGCATCCAAGACCTAAATGTAAGAGCTAAAACTATGAAACTGTTAAAAAAAACAAAAAAAAAACAAAACAAAACAAAACAAAAAAAACTTCATGACATTGAATCTGGCAATGAAAGAAAAAATGGGTAAGTTGCACTTCATAAAAATTAACAACTTTAATGCATCAAAAGACACTATCAGCAAAGTGAAAAAGCAACCCACAAAATGGGTGAAAATATTTGTGAATCATATATTTGATAATGGATTTTTATCCATAATGTATAAATAACTCTTAAAATTCAACAACAAAAACCTAATTAAAACATTAGCAAAGGACTTAAATGGACATTTCTCCAAAGAGGATATAAAAATGTTCAATAAATACAGGAAAAGATGCTCAAGATCATTAGTAAGTAGGGACATGCAAGTCAAAACCACAATGAAATACCACTTCACACCCATCAGAATGATTATTATTCAAAAAAATAAAATAATAGTTTGGCAAGGTTATGAGAAAATTGGAGCCTTTGTGCTATACTAGTGATATGGTATGGCCACTGTGGAAAACAGTGTGATGATTACTCAAGAAACTAAACATAAAATTGCCATATGATCCAGCAGTTTCATTCTGGGTATATATCCAAAAGAAGTTTAAGCAGAAGCTTAAACAGATATTTGTATATCTCTGTTCATAGCAGCATGGTTCGTGGTAGCCAGAGGTGGAAGCCACCCAAGTATCCATCGATGGATCAGTGGAAAACCAGAAGGTGGTATATACACACAGTGGAATTTTATTCAGCCATAAAAAGGAAAGAAATTTTGACACATACCACAACGTGGATGAACCTTAAAGACATTATGCTAAGTGAAATAAGCCAGTCCCAAAAGAACAAATATTTCATGATATGCAACTTATATGAGTGTCCTAGAGTAACCGAATTCATAGAGACATAAAGTATATATAATTGTGACTGCCAGGGGCTAGGGGCATTGTTTAGGAAAAAACAAAGGAAGAAACCTTCATGATATTGAATCTGGCAATAATTTATTGGATATATCATCAAAAGCACAGTCAACAAAAGAAAAAATGGGTAGGTTGAACTTCATCAAAATTAACATCTTTAGTTCATTTGTAATGGGCACAAAGTTTCAGTTGGGAAAGATAAAAAAGTTCTGGAGATGAATGATGATGATGGTTGCACAACAATGTGAATATGTTTGATGCCACAAAACTGAACATTAATGATTAAAATAGTAAATTACGTATTATGTGTATTTTAACAAAATAAAAATAAGGTCTGGTGCAGTGGCTCATGCCTGTAATGCCAGCACTTTGGGAGGCTGAGGCGGGCAGATCACGAGGTCAAGAGATCGAGCCCATCCTGGCCAACATAGTGAAACCTCGTCTCTACTAAAAATACAAAAGTTAGCTGGGCATGGTGGTGAACACCTGTAGTCCCAGCTACTCGGGAGGCTGAGGCAGGAGAATCACTTGAACCCGGGAGGCAGAGGTTGCAGTGAGCCGAGATCACTCCACTGCACTCCAGCCTGGCGACAGAGCAAGACTCCATCTCAAAAATAAATAAATAAACAAACCACAAACAATACTCCTGGCCTCAACAAAGTAAAACACAAAAACTCTGGAATATATCCACGTGTCTTTCTTCTCTGTCCTTATGAAATATTCTAGTCTTTTCCCACTTTTAAGGTTATTCTTGGTTTTGAAATGGAGGAAGATGTTCAGCATGTTTCTGAGTTTGTAAGGGGCTTCACAGTGAGGGGTCTAGTTGGAGGAAATAGGATGTGAAGCTCTTTGAAGCAACAGAAAATAAGTTTTAGAGAAAGAATTTGGTCAGAATTTAAGAATTTAACTAATCAAAGAACATTTCCTGTGTAGAGGAGAGATGAAGCACGTAGAGGAAGGCAGCTTAAGGGGCAGATATCATAATAGTAGTGGAGGATCTTTAATATCAGATCAAGTTTTGATTTTATACTATAGGTAAGCAATTGAAACCACTATAGGTCCTGTAAAGTGGTCTATGTTGGGGAGGATGCCAATGTTAGAAAAAGATTTAAAAGATTGTGTTACTATCTGTGCATAAAATGGTTTGGAAGAGGGTCTTAATTGACTTGCAATAACTTTGATGAAACATCAGAGATGTGGATGTGGAAAGGAAGAAGTAAATGTGAAAAGTAGGTTTTAATAATAGAGTAGGTTTGCCCCTAACATTTGCAAAGTTGGGGAAAAAATAAAAATATGAGCCCACGTACCATATGCCTAAATATGTATAAAAATATAAACTGAACCACACCACTGATTGGCTCATGTTTCCATCCAGGGCCCCATGGCTCACTCCCTGTATTATCGCAGAAGGGGCCATTATATCACCCCAGTTAGGTCTGCTGCTGCAAGTCTGAGCTAGAGGAGGGTAGAAGCTACGTCCTTGACCCAAGACTCATAAGCAGTAACTAGATCTACATGAACTTGGGATGGAAACTTACCCAGGCAAGCACCTAGGAGGCCAAGTCAGGAAATTTATCCTTTTCCGTGATTCCCTTCTTTGTTTCAGGATTTCCAGGTAGTTCTAAGCACCTCCCAAATTTGCACCAAGGGTTCTTCTTCTGGTAGTAGCCAAGCATGTTCTATCCTGCTGACTCTCCTGTGCACAACTACAAACTCTGAACTAAATACCAAAACAATTATTTGAAGGTCCTAAAGAATGACCAGACACAGGCAGATACTAGAGGGGAGAGGACACTTTAAAGAAAGGAAAGGTTTTGGATGAGTTTCCTTTTTTCTGCTTTTCTCTAAGGTCCTGTAGGTCGAAGTCTGTACCATGTATAACAGGGAAAGGGAGGTGCAACTAAAACCCAGATGGAAAATCCTATTTCATACTGCCTTGAAAACCATAGAACAGAGCTGGGGCAACCAAAATGTGAAGCAAGAAATATGAAAAAGAAAGAGCCAGAAGGGAGGAACTCTAAATACTGTGTATAAACTCTGCCTAAATTTCTAGCAAATCCCTCAACTGTCAATGTATGAACCAGTCTCCCAAAAGCCTAGCTAAAGCTGAAATAACTGAACTGAAATTTCAGCTGCTATTGCAGAAGAGACAGAGTGTTCAGTTTGGATTTTTCTACATTCCCTGCCTACTAAACAAAATGAAGTCAATATTCTTCAGGAGAATACAACAGAATCTAGAGTCTCTCAAAAGTATCATTTGTAACATCCAGATACAATCCAAAATTACTCAAGAAATAAAACATAAAAAACATGACCCACGTTCTAGAAGAAAGATAATAAGACCAAACTCAACATGGTCCAGATGTTAGAATTAGCAAACAAAGATTTTAAAGCAACTTCTATTCTCATGAATGTAAGAAGGTATGATTTTAAAACATGAAGATATAAAATATCTGTAGGGAAATAGGAATTGTATAAAAGTAACCATATGGAAATCTTAGTACTAAAACAATTTAGTTTTAAAACAAATTTCATTGGATGTATTTAATAGTAGATGGGAGATGACAGAAGAGTTGGTGAACTTGAAGATAGATCTGTAGAAAGTAGCCAACATGATGAATAGCAAAAAAGAAGGTAGAAAAAAATGAACCAAGCCTCAGAGACCATGGGACCAATATCAGAAGGTCCAAAGTTTATGAAATAGGTGTCCCAAAAAGAGATACAAGAGGGAATGGAGCAGCAAAAATATTTGAGGAAGCAATGTTAAAATTTTTTCCAGACACGCAAAGATACAGTGAACCCTAAGCAAGATGAATATCAAGCAGACCCCAGGCATATAATATGCAAACCATTGAAATCCAACGATGAAGTGAACATTTTGAAAGCAGTAAGGGAATAAAAACACATTACATATATGCAAAAAACAAATGACTGTAAAATGCTCATCAGAAACAATAAAGATCAGAGACAATGGACCTATCTTTAGAGTGCTAAGAGAGAAAAACAAAGCAAAACAAAACTGTTAACCCAGGATTATATATCCAGTGAAATTATCTTTTACAAACGAAAGCTCATTAAATGTGTTTTCAGATAAAAGAAAAGAAGAGAATTCAGCAGCAGCCTATCAGGCCAAAAAGAATGATATCAAATGAAAATTTAGAATTTCAGGAAGCAACGAGGAATACTGGAAATTGAAAATATAAGGGAAAATATAAAAGACTATCTTCCTAATTCTTCCTTTAAAATACATATTACTATTTAAAGCAAAAATTATGACATTTTATTTTGAGGTATATAATGTATATAGGTATAATATATAGAACAACCACAGCCTAAAACATAGGAAGAGGGGACCTCCGTGGTTTAAGTTCTTGCATTTAACGTGAAATAGTAGAATATTAGCTATAAATAAATGATGAAAAATTAAGGATATTTATTACAATCTCTAAAGAAATCACACACACAAAAAATACAATTCAATGAAGAATGTCTTAAAAGTCCTACACAATCAAGCCAAAACTATAACCCAACGTGACGGGAGGGAAGATACACAGTTATATAAGTAATCTGTCTGCCTAGACATCTACTTTGGAGGCTTTGGGGTGCCTAATGTTTTTGAAAACCAAAATGCCAAACAATAACCACAAGAAACAAGCACAGGCTTAAGTTTTTCTTCTCACTTCTCTTCTTCCACCCTCAATTACTGGAGCTTGCTGGGTCCTGCATCTTCCAGCAGAGATTGGAAAAGTCCAGGGGTTAAAGGAGAGAGGTTGAGTTTCATGTTCAAGTCCCACTCCCATACTTGTATCTGCTAAATCTGTTATCAAACTTTCAAAAAAAAATGTTTAATAACAGAAAAAAAATGTGATTTCCTCTTTTTGACATACGAGACTCTCTAAAGTCAGGGTATAGAGCAATGACTCCTCTTGCAAAGGCCCAAGGGCAAAAGTAGTGAAGGATAGAAGAGGGAGATATATGAATCTATAAAGTTGGATCAAATTTTTCATACTCAGGAACCAGAGGGGTGATGGTATCATTAATAATATTTTAGGAATTGAGAAAGTTATCTCTATGAGACTACACTGAGCTCATATTTTAACTTAAAAATTGTAGAGAGGACATTCAGGGATAGTAAGTATTTGTTAGTGAATGTATGAGTAAACTGACCTATAGATGATCTACAACTACACAAAATTGCTATTTTACATCTTAAAATGTCCATCCAAGTACAAATATTTCTTTAGAAGTAAACAAATAACAATTATTATCTTTACCAATTGCAGTTCCAGTATCTGAAGGACACCAGAATACCTAGAAAGTATTCTCACACAGCATCTAATCTTGAATGCTCTCAGCTATTGATAACTGGTATTATAGAACAGTGGTTTGACTCTTTAATGAGTTTCTCAGCTCAGCTGGAAAACTCACCAATAGTATAAGCACAGAGAATAGGGTTCTGTACTTAGAGGCAGCAACCAAGGTCAGAATATTTTTTCAAAAATAAAACACAAAGAGAAAACAAAATAAGAAACTTTTTTTAAAAAAAGGAAGTAGGATTTTGGATAGAAAGTACATTGTAAAAATGTATTATTTTTCCTTGGAAAAGTGTTTTTTTATTTAAATAAAAAAGGAAAAAAAAGGAAGTGGCATTTTTGTGGGAAATTGTAAAGGTGCAATATAGGTCTTTAACAGCATGTTACAGTACTCTACACTCCCAGGAAGAGCAAGTCAGTTAAGAAATCCCATCTACATTCACTTTAGAACCATTATTATTTTCCACCTGCATGACTGACCGTGGATGGGGGAATATTAGGATCCAGCACATAACTCTTTCTGGTTCAAAGCTAAGCCTCCAGCTCCACTAGGGGCTCTCAAATGCTCTTGGGTTCTCTCACTTCTGCCAACTTCTCCAGCCATTGTTAATTTGGGAAGTCAGCAGGTTACAATCTATAGGATGGGCTTCTTCTGCTTTCCAGGGTAACCCATTTAAAGGAAGAGATGAAGCATTCTGGAAAGTGTATAGTGTTGTTAATATCAAAGGAGACTGGCAACTGCCTTCTTAACCTCTGCTCTAAATAGAATTTAAAATACAAAGATCCTATAATGTGTAATATATACTTATAGGAAAAACAGTCCAGAGAAAGTCAGAAATATACTGCAATATAAAAAGTAAAGGGTTTCATTTTGTAAATAGCTGTAACCATTCGATTAAATCTGTTAATACCATGCAGATATTTTGCCATTTTAGTAATAATTTATGTTTGTGGACTAAGAAAAGAATAAGCAGTTATGTTTACTATACTAGAAATGACTTTGTTAGCTCTGTGAGAACATGAGGATTGGTAGGAATATAAAGGAGTAAAACAATATTTAACTGGGAATCAGATCACATGAATTCTTATCCCAGAACTGTAACATAGAAAATAATATCTACCTTACCTCCCTTTCAAGAATGTAAAATGTAATACAAATAAATATAACTCTTAAATGTTTTGTGCTTAGTATAATAGTTCCTGGCAGGGTTCCAGTTGCTAGAGATACAAAGATGAAAAGCCACAGTCCCTGTCCTCAAGTTGCTACCATCTGGATAAGCTGACAGATACTTCAAGAGGAAAATTATAAAGTGTCATGGTTTGTGCAGTGATAAGGACGTGCATAAGGTTACTGTGGGAACAGTAGGAAAGAGGAAGAGTAGCAGCCCAGACCTCTAGGAGGACAGAAGCTTTCTGGAGGACATTCCGATAGTCTCAATTTCATCTTTTTTTTTTTTTTTTTTTTTTTATATAGTCTTGCTCTGTCACCACGTGCCAGGCTGGAGTGCAGTGGCTCAATCTCGGCTCACTGCAACCTCCGCCTCCCAGGTTCAAGCAATTCTCCTGCCTCAGCCTCCCAAGGAGCTGGGACTACAGGCACATACCACCATGCCCCAGCTAATTTTTGTATTTTCAGTAGAGATAGGGTTTCACCATGTTGGCCAGGATAGTCTCGATCTCTTGACCTCAAGATCCGCCCACCTCGGCCTCCCAAATGCTGAGATTACAGGCATGAGCCACTGTGCCCGCCCTCATCAAGGTTATTTCTAAACAATTATTTCCATATGCTATGTTAAACCAAATGAAATTCTCATTATTAATTATTTTAAGTCATTGATTATCTAATGGTTGAAAATATCTTATGCCTTATTTTAGTACCAGGTCTTTATATACACTTAGAAAGACCTATTTTCTTTTTCCTTTCCCTAAGATAGGCATATCCAGAAAATTGATTCATAGTGGAGTTGGTTTCAAACACACAGAAATATTGAGTAAAATGTGGATTTGCAAGACCACATGTTGTTTAATCAGACTGAATGAAAGGCTCAATTTTCAATACAAAGTTAATCCTGTTTTCATTAAATATAAATGTTATTTATGGAAAGCAAGAGCCCTGCAGAAGCAAAAGAATATCTCCCGGGGTTACACATTTTATATTTGTTTAGCATTGATGAGTTTAAACCAAGAGGCTTCTTTGCAATTTTATTATTTGTTTCTTTCCTTGGTATTGATTATTCTATCAGATTTGTCTACTAACAAAAACATATGTAAGGATACCAATATTATTTTACTATCAAAATGAGATGCCAGAGGAAATTATACACCACAGGTAAGTTTTTGGTACAAACTAAAACCAGAAAAAGTCAAGTGTGGCATATGTTTGTTGATGAACTCTGATTTACCTAAAGAGGCAAAAGAGAGTGGCTTTAAGCCTGGCAGACATGGGTTCAAATCCAGCTCCTCCATTTACTTACTTGATAGACTTCAGAAAAATCACATAACTTAAACATCTCAGAGTCTTAATCCTCATCCATAAAATGATACAAATACTACCCACATTTGTAAGTTATGTTCAAGTTTATTAATGTATATAAAATGCAAGTACATATTAAACTAAATAAATAGTGGTTATTACCATGACGCTCAGGAATGGTAGCTACAGTGAATATTATGACTTTGAAAGTAACTTTGGAGCAGATGCAGTGACTGTAATTCCAATGCTTTGAGAGGGAGTGGAAAGATTGCTTGAGGCCAAGAGTTTGAGATCAGCCTGGACAACATAGCAAGATCCCATCTCTTATAAAAAAGAAATAAGAAAGCTTTTTTTAAATTTTTAATTATTTTTTATATTGGTCTCACAATAACATATTGGCTCTGTCAATCTTAGCCACTAATATTTTGTTTTCCTCTACTAACTCTTTCCACTTTCCTATATTGATAGACTGAGTTTATATTTATTCTGATACATAATTCATACCCTATTGTACTGCCATTAATGTGCACTTATCTGTCTTAATTGTTTTCTTCCTCTTTAAAGACCTCAGCAGCTTAAATGTATCATTATCATATTCCTAGAGTTCTCTATTGATAGAGATTCCCATAAAAATTAAAACTGGGAATTACAAAAAGAGAAGAGCAAGCTTAGTTTTCTAAGATTGGCTTCTTGAGCCCTGGGTAATGAAGTTATATTATACCCCATTTCCTCTGGGTTGCAGATGTGCATTTATCCTCACCGATGATGGATGGCCTACTTTGACATTTTGCATGGATGGCTCTTGAGAATGAAAATCATACTTATAAAAGATTCATTGGCTGATCCCACAGTCCTAACATTGTCACCTTGACACACAGTGACAGAATTGTAATATCCATTGACCCTGCTGGTCAGCACAAAAAAAAGGAGAATATGTTTCAAGATCATCTAAGAGAGAAAGAGTTTGGGATTTCTTTTTCATAGAATGCAATAATTTTTAGTTCTATTTCTCTTCTGGCTTCAGGAAAGCTGCTTTTTTACAACACAGCAAAACCCTTGTGTCACAATGAGGTTAAGAGGTCACCAACTTGAGAATGGCATCCAGTTTAGAGGTGAATCCATGAGTTGTGAGAGAATTGGAACAGGGGTTCCACAGGAAAAGGGAAAAATTGTGTGAATGTGTTAGAGTGGACAATATGCTAAAGAAGATGGGATAAAGAGGAATTATGTATTAATAAATATGACATTAAAAACCCATTTAAAATTAGTCACTCTTTATAAATCACTTTTTGTTTAGTAGTCCTGTTTTACATACATTTTATATTGAGTATATTCTATTTTAAAAGCAAAGTAGACTTATTAAAATAAGCATTTAGGTGGGTTTAGGAATAACTTACAATCATTTTAACCATTTAAAAATAAAATGTGACTGACATCAATTTCTAGGGAAACTCTGATATACAAATGTTAACCCCCTGAATTAAAGAAAAAATATGACCGAAGCTTTAATAGAATGATAATTACAGAGGCATTACCATAATCATAAGAGGAATGCCATAGTTCAGATTTAACTGCTTTGCACAAATGAAACAGTAAACTATAAAAAATGTAAAACATAGAGGAGCGCTCTCTCTGTACATTGAGATATGTGTCTTTGCACTCAACTAATTAGTTGCTACTGAATGTTTTTGCTTTGCTCAGTGGCATGTGGTACATAAATCATTGCAATATGTTAAATGCAAATGGTTGTTAATAGAGAAACCATCTGCTCCGTGCTGGAGAGTTTGTTAAAAAGAATGTGGTGAACCTACTTTGGATAATGTTGAAAAACTCAAATGCCAGATTTCTAAAATGAGCTGCCTCTGTTAACCCCAACATTACTAATACTCCCCTGGCCTTTTAAATTATCCAAGTTCATCACTAAAACACTTGTAACACAGTCTATGCTGTTTTAAACAGCCCCATTGGCTACTTCTAAAGGCAGAATATCCTATAGAGGTATCACACCACAGAGACCTACAGTGTTCTAAAATTCTGTTCAGGGATTTAGAACAACCAGTAAATAATCAAACAATCCTCTCCAGAACATTTTTGCCTACATGGATGAGATACACTTCCTACCCCTGTCCCTCCTAAAAGCTATTCCTTTGTAGCTGTAGATCACTGGTAAGTTGCTGGCTGATGATGAAATGTCATGGGTATCATCAGTGTTTGCAACCTCCACCTCCTGTAATCTACAATACTGTATTTCTTCAAAAGATCATCAGTGCAGAGGGGAGCCATGATTTCTCTACCAACATGCTTTATTAGATGTTGTCACATAGCTTCCTAATAATGTCTGCCAGACTAACCAGTGACAGTATAAAACATGAGAATATTAGTAATAGGACAGGAATCAGAGCCTTCATAATTTCCAATGTCAGGCTCCACTTTTTGGCGAAAAGGGAATGTTCCTTAATCCTGCCCTTTCTAATCAGCTCCTGGTCAAGGCTGCTATCAATATATTTAAGACCAAGCTGCCATGATGAGTTATTACATAATATCCACTGGAGGTGTGCTCACATGATGCAATACCCAAAACAGAGCCTTGGCCATGAAAGAACAAGCATAGAAATTAACTGTGGATGAAGATCTTCAAGCACACGATTTCTCTGAAGCCAAATGCAAGGTATGATTATTGGTCTACTGCTATCTTGGCTTTCTTGACCTTCCTTTTTTTTTTTTTTTTTTTTTCCCATTCAATCCCCCCACCAACTTTTGGCTTTTACAGTATAAGATTTAATATTTTGCATTTGGGGATTC
>CAUYLG010016494.1:0-20003 GCA_963573385.1 Cacajao melanocephalus
AAACAAGCCCATTCAAAAGTGGGCCAAGGATATGAACAGACACTTTACAAAAGAAATTACTTTAAATTGTGTGATTTTTCTATTGTGGTTATATTTGCCTTAAAAGTTTTTATCTTTTTAGATATACATATAAAAATAATTATTAATGAAAGTATATGGTGGTCAATTTGCTTTTAAGTAATCCAGTGATTGGTGGACTAGGGGGCTGTTAGAGAGAGAGGGTTGGAATATAGAAGAAACAAAGTTGGTCCTGAATTAGCAACCATTGAAGCTATGTGATGTCTATATGAGAGTTCATTATGCTTTTTTTCTATTTGTATATTTTTTATTTTTTTTTTACATTTTAGAGAAAATAAGAAAAATTATAAGTACAGTATATATTTCCTAACTCTATAGAACACATGATATTGATCTTGCATTAGTAACAATGAAGTTTAGCTAGTTCCATTTTCCAGAATGAAGTTATCACTTTAACATTTTAATTTTTACAATTGTATAAACACATATGAAACTGATTTTAACAATTACTGCCAGTCTCCTACAATTGCCTTTCCATTTTTCAATTGATGTGAGAATATGTATATCTTTTGGGATAGCCTCTTTCAGGAATTACTATGGGTAGTATGTTTTCAGGGAGGAACAATAAGAATATATTTATGAAAGCTAAATATGAGAATATATCTATTGTCTTCATTTGGCCTGGATATTCTTGAACCCAGAAAAATTTTACGCTGGCATCTGCCTTACTACAAGTACTTGCCACTAAAATAACTTTGACTTACTAAAGTACCTGTGATTTGAAATAAATTCTTTGATTTAGAAGTCATAGGAACTACTTCAATTCTGACGATTTCTTTGAACAGTGGTAAACACTATCAGTTGCTAAATCAAGGCTTATGAATCACAAAAGCATAAACACTGATCTAGAGTAACCAGGGGAGTTACAAGAGAACACTTACTCCTGTTTATATCCCTTGCTTACTGAACTAAAGCCAGTTGACATTTTTTTCCTGTGGTGTTACTAAGATTTCTTCTGCTGACCTACAAATCCTAATACTTTGGTTGACTTGACCAACACTAAGATGGGAACAGTATTGTGAAATGCATAAATTATACTTCTTCAACATGTCATTCTATAAAATCTTAGAAATTATAGGATTTTTATCTTTTATCACTGTTCTATGTTAGTTTCAGTTTTTCTATGAAAAGTTGCCAAAATTATGTGTGTGTGTATTGTTGGTGTTGTCAATATGAATCTAATAAGAAAACTTGTGTTGAGTCCTACAACATCAATACATCTATTAATCCATTCTTTCATTCAAACAAGTTTATTGAGTGCTTAGTACACTCACAGCAATGTATTCAGCTTACAAATATCCTCCATCCCTGTCTTCATGGAATTTCCATCTCATAGCTAGCAGCTTCTTTGGGAGAGAATAAGAGGTTAAACACTTGGCCTATCAGGTTAGGATGGAATTAGTGTCTACTTCTCATAGGTTAAGAGACAGAAACCCAAGTTTCTCTGTCTCCCTGGCTCCAGGCTTAAATATGGCAAATGACTTAGACTAATCGTTTTAATTTGGTGCTCATGGATCTCCCATAGATTTTAGGAGAGGATCTACGTAGCCATTTTCCATTTTGCGCATTCTATCTATTCATAGAGACTTCCTCAAAGTGTCAGAATAGCCCATAATATTCAAAGGGTTAAAAGCCACTGCCTTACTAGCCTATGTTAATATGACATGAATAAATACAATTCATAAATAATGATGTTTCAATTTTTCTTATCCACCCTTTATGGAGGAAATCTGGGAGATTGCTGGTATGTTATAGTGGCAGACTACAAGGAGATCCATTTAGAATGATAAATGGTTTGCAAGACAAGGCTTCATAATCAGTGCTTTCTTGGCATGGCACATTTTCTTCTGCAATTTAGAATTAATGACTAGAATTATTAATACCCATAGAAAATGAAGATTTTGCTTATTCTAAAAAGCTGCAGAGTTCTTTTGTTTCAGGTGATGACAGTCTGGGTTTAGTGCAATGGTCCCAGATAATAATGGATGAAATTTATTTCTCTTTTAAAATTTAATACACAACATCTATTTGATAGTTACTAAACTCAGTTTCTTCAGAGATGACTTGACATTATATAAAGCATTATTTTATTTTATTTTACTTTTATTTTATTTATTTCCGTAAGTTTGTGGGGAACAGGTGATGTTTGGTTTCATGAGTAAGTTCTTTAGTGGTGATTTGTGACCTTCTGGGGCACCCATCACCCCGAGTAATAAACATTGTATCCATTTGTAGTCTTTTACCCTTCACCCACTTTTCACCCTTTCTCCCAAGTCCCCAAAGTCAATTGCATATTGTATCACTCTTAGGACTTTGCATCCTCATAGCTTAGCTCTCACTCATTCTTAACCACACAGTAGAGGGTGAAAAAAAAAAAGACTTTACAAATTGAAATGCAATGCTCTTGTTTCAAAATAGTCTAATGTCCACAAATGTTTTCTTAAAATAAATACTAAACGCATGTTTGACACTTGTAACTTTGTATAACCTCAATACCACAAAATATGTAAATTATATTATGTAGATGTGGGAAAATTGGGTGGTACATAAAAAATACTTTTCACTACTATCAATTTTATAATATGAAATGCACATATTGACTTAGAAATCTAGTTTTCAGCCCACAAAGTAACTTTGAAATATTACTGTATTGTTACAATAGAAATGAAATAAAAATCAGAGGATGTAATTTAAAAGGTTTTAAAATATCAGTTGCTAGCACTGGGTTATAACCTAAAACATAAAATAAATATCCATGAGTTCTTAACTAATAAAAATAAGTTGTTGCATAAATAAATAAATGAGGGAGAAGAGACACTCTCCCATGTAAAATAATTTCATAAAATTTATGTAGATGCTCTGCCCTCAAGGAGGAAGAGTAACTCCCCCTCTGTATGATGACTGTCTTCTGGAGAGCACCGGATGGAAAGAGAGAAGCTAAAAGAGTAACTTTGCAGTGGAGAGACCTGGCACACACTAATTCAGCAGGTGATCAAGGTCAACATCGAGAGTGAAAAGTCACATCGATAGAATGTACCCTTGCTGTGGCATGATGAAATAACATTTTACTTGTATGCTTTCCCTACCAAAACCCCATAATCCTAGTCTAATCATGAGAAAAACATCAGACTAACTAAACCCAGTAGATATTTTACCAAAACACATGATCAACACTCCTCAGACTATAAAAGTCATCAAAATCAAGAAAAGTCTGAGAAACTCTCATGACCAAGAGAAATCTAAGGAGATTTGATCACTAAATGTAATGTAGTATCCTGGATGATATCCAAGAACAACAAAAAAAAGAACATTAGGTTAAAACTAAAGAAATTTGAATAAAGCATGGACGTCAGTTAATAATAGTATGCCAGTATGGGTTCATTAATTGTGACAAATGTACCATACTAAATTAATATGTTAATAATAAGAAAAACTGGATATAGAGGAACTATAAATAGTCCTGGAATACAACTGGAAATATAGGAGAGCTCTCTGTACTATATTTGTAATTTTTCCATGAATCTAAAGCTATTCCATAGAATAAAATTTCATTTTAGAAATGTCATCTGCCTAAAAATACTTTGTATATAAGAAATGTCAAACAAAAATTTGATCACGTTCAAAATGGGAACATTCTATCAGTCTTCAGCAATACTTTTCTGTAAAATCTTTAAAGAAGTTTAATGAATATGTAAGTACTTCATCCTTCATATGCATAGCTTTCTAAAATCTTCCAAATAAGAGTCTGGATAGCAATTTCGTAACTGTGCTTACTTACCTTACACTGGATTTCAGGTACTGCTGCCAATCCAGCCAACTCTGTGGGTGAGCTCCCACCCTTTACCTTCCAACCTCAGTACTATTGAAAGTTTGTGTCAATGATGTCAGTTGAGTGAATAAAATCATGAAACAGGGATGCTTCTTGAAAAGCAACAAAAATTTAACGGTATGAATAATCATGCCACTGAATTGAATTACACTTTCAAATAGGTTTATCTAGAAGGAACTGAGCAAGTAAAGAATTATAGAGGCTGAGACAGGAGGATTGATTGCTTGATCCTAAGAGTCCAAGGCTGTAGTGTGCCATTTTGATGCTTAAGAATAGCCTCTGCACTCTAGCCTGGGCAACATAGGAAGACCCATCTCAAAAAAAAAAAAAAAAAGGTAAAAAGAAGTACATATGCAATCAGTAAGAGAACTTTCCTACAGTCTTGTAGAAGGCTTTGTTTGTTAATTTTAAGAATGTCATTTTATGCTTAGCTGGGTAGTGGTAAAAAGAAAAAAAAAAAAAAAGAGGCCTGGCACAGTGGCTCATGCCTATAATCCTAGCACTTTGGGAGGGCAAGGTGGGCATATTATGAGTTCAGGAGTTCAAGACCAACCTGGGCAACACAGTGAAACCCCATCTCTACTAAAATACAAAAAATTAGCCAGTTGGTGGCAGGTGCCTCTAATCCCAGCGACTTGGGAGGCTGAGGCAGGAGAATTGCTTGAACCTGGGAGACAGAGGTTGCAGTGAGCCGAGATGGTGCTGCTGCACTCCAGCCTGGGCAACAGAAAAAAACTCTGTCTCCAAAAAAAAGCGGGGGGTGGGGGGTGGGTATGAACATATGTATACATATGTCTTTTTGGTAAAATGATTTATTTTCCTTCGGGTATACAATCAGAAATAAGATTTTTGGGTTAAATGGTAGCTCTCTTTTAATTTCTTTGACAAACTGCTTCTCAAAGCAGTGTGAATCAATGGCTAGACTGATTCACATTCCCACTAACAGTGTATAAGCACTCCCTGTTCTCCATGGCCTTGGCAGAATCTATTGATCTTTGACTTTTTAGTAATAGCCATTCTGACTGACGTGAGTTGTTATCTCACTGTAGATAAAGGAAATGTGGTACATATACACAATGGGATACCACAAGGTGATAAGAAAAAATCATGTCCTTTGCAGCAGCGTGGATGCATCTGGAGGCCATCATCCTAAGCAAATTCACACAGGAAAAGAAAACCAAATACCAAAGTTTCTCACACATAAATAAGAGCTAAACACTGAGCACACATGGACACAAACATTGAAACAGTAGACACTGTGGACTCCTGGAGGTGGGAGGGAGAGAGGAGATGAGGGTTGAAAAACAACTTGTTGTGTACTATGCTCATGACATGGGTGGTGGGATCCATGTCCCAAACCTCAGCACCACACAGTATACTCATGTGACAAACCTGCACGTGCACTCCCTGTATCTAAAATGAAACTACACCTGACACTAAAATTAACTCCAGATGGATTAAAGATTAAACATAAGACCTAACACCATAAAAACCATAGAAGAAAACCTAGGCAAAACCATTCAGGACCTAGGCATAGGCAAGGACTTCATGGCTAAAACACCAAAAGCAATGGCAACAAAAGCCAAGATAGACAAATGGTATCTAATTAAACTCCAGAGCTTCTGTACAGCAAAGGAAACAATCACTAGAGTGAACTGGCAACCAACAGAATAGGAAAAAATTTTGCAATCTACGCATCTGACAAGGGCTAATATCCAGAATCTACAAAGAACTAAAACAGATTTACAAGAAAAAAACAAACAAACCCATTCAAAAGTGGACAAAGGATATGAACAGACACTTTACAAAAGAAGACATCTATGAGGCCAACAAACATATGAAAAAATGCTCATCATCACTGGTCATTAGAGAAACGCAAATCAAAACTGCATTGAGATACCATCTCACACCAGTTAGAATGGTGACCATTAAAAAATCTGGAGACAACAGATGCTGGAGAGGATGTGGAAAAACAGGAACACTTTACACTGTTGGCGGGACTGTAAATTAGTTCAACCATTGTGGAAGACAGTGTGGCGATTCCTCAAGGAACTAGAAATAGAAATACCATTTGACCCAGCAATTTCCATTACTGGGTATATAGCCAAAGAATTATAAATTGTCCTATTATAAAGACACATGCACATGTATGTTCATTGTGGCACTGTTTACAATAGCAAAGGCCTGGAACTAACCCAAATGTCCATCACTGATAGACTGGACAAAGAAAATGTGACACATATACACCATGGGATACTATGCAGCCATAGAAAACAATGAGTCCATGTCCTTCATAACGACATGGATGAATCTGAAAACCAAACACCGTACGTTATTGCTCATAGGCGGGTGTTGAACAATTAGAACATGTGGACACAGAGAGGGGACCATCACACACTGTGGTCAGGAGGGGCGGCTAGGAGAGGGTGGGGAGGCATAATGAGGTGAAGAAATACCAGATATAGTTGATGGGGGGATGAAGGCAACAAACCACCTTGCCATGTATGTACCTATGCAACAATCCTGCATGATCTGCACATGTACCCCAGAACCTAAATTACAATTAAAAAAATAAAACTACAAATTTTTAAAAATAAATGAATTAATTAAAAGATAGTTAAAAAGACAGAGAGGGCCATGATGCTGTCATTCCTAAAAGACAACTTCACAATGTGACAATTCTATGGTATTTTAGGATGCTTATAGATTTAAACTACTTAATTTAAACCAAACTCTGATGCCTATCACCTATCACCAAATTCCATAGAAAAGAATGCTTCTTGGACAGGCACAGTGGCTCACGCCTGTAATCCCAGCACTTTGGGAGGCCAGATCACGAGGTCAGAAGTTCAAGACCAGCCTGGCCAACATGGTGAAATCCCGTCTCTACTAAAAATACAAAAATTAGCTGGGCATGGTGGCAGGCACCCATACTCCCAACTACTTGGGAAGCTGAGGCAGGAACATAGCTTGAACCCAAGAGGCAGAGGTTGCAGTGAGCCAACATTGCACCACTTCACTCCAGCCTGGGTGACAAAGCAAGACTCCATCTCAAAAAAATAAAAATAAAATGAGCTTCTTTTAAATATTTTCCATTCCTTTCCTCAGAGATAGCAAATTCTTTTTAATAAAACAAAGGAGTCATTCTCATAAGAGTTTGGCAAGACCTGCATCGACTACCAACCATTAGTAACTTCCTGTCCCTGGGTAGCTTGGCCTCAGGGTCTAGATGTTTGATCTGAGATTTTCCATCAGTGAATTTTATGAATTTTATTAACTGCTCATAAACTTGACCAGTTTGGCCTCTTGTCACCATATAACCCAAGTCACTCCGCAAACTGTTATCTTGTTTGTTACTTATTTTGCAAAGCAAGCTTAGATGTCCAATATTATTTCTTATTGAGGGAAGAATCTCCCTCTTGAATGTACTAATTAAGCTGAAATAATATTACTTGAGGTAATTATTTTTCGCTATGGTTGACAGAATTTTAAATTTACACAAAACTTACAATAAAGTACAAAAGCCCTCTGAGGCCTTTCACTCAGTAGTTTTCTCCTCTTTTCTTTCCTTTATTTGTTATCCTTCTCCCTTCTCCTCCTTTTCTTCTTCTTCCTCATGTTCTTCTTTCTGTCATTTTTAAATAATGCATACATAAACATCTCTTTATCCCTATACTATAGTCATATATTTTCTCTCTCTATTGTTTTGTTTTAAGACAGGGTCTCACTCTGTCACCCAGGCTGGAGAGCACTGACGTGATCACAGCTCACTTGTAACCTCAACCTCCTGGGCTCAATCAATTCTCCTGCCTCAGACTTCCAGGTAGTTGGGACTACAGGCGTGTTTGACTATACCCGGCTAACTTTTGTATTTTTTGCAATGACAAGGTTTTGCCATATTACCCAGACTGCTCTTGAACTCATAAGTTCAAGGGATCCACACCAGTCTCAGCCTCCCAAAATACTAGGATTACAGGTATGAGCCACCGCGCCTGACCAAATATAGAATTTTTTTACCTTTCTGTAGGAAAATTATCAAAATCAGCATACAAACATGGAAAATATATTATCTAATTCCACAGAACTTGTTCGTATGTTGCCAATTCTATAATAATATGTCCTTCATTGCAAAAAACAAATCCAAAATAATTCACTGTATTTATATTCAGTCATCCTGTCTCTTTAATCATTTTTAATTTGGACTGCTTCATGATTTTTTATGACACTGATAACTTTGAGAAGTACAGATCAGTTATTTTATACACTGCCACTCGATTTATGTTTGTTTGATAGTTCCTATGGTTACATTCAAGTTAAGCCTTGTTGTCAGAAATAAAATAGAAATCAGACTGACTTCTTAGTGTGTAATATCAGGAGGCAGATTCTGTTGAATAATCAAGAGAGTTATTTCATTGCTGGCAATATTAATTTTCACCATTTGGTTAAGATGGTAGCTATTGGTTTGTTTAAGCTTGGTTTCCACAGTAAGGAAGAGTTGTCTTTTCTCTGTCATTTATTTATTGTCTATTTCTAAAATTTCCTTTAGTATTTAGGAATCTTTGTGTTTTGTGCAAGTGATAACCTCTGTATTTATCTTTCTAATGCTCTTATTTTATGTTTCCTTTCTAACCTTTAATATCTTGTCAGTTTTTAATGGTATCCTTAATTTTCACCTAGTGCCTGTAAAACAATCAATGACTTCACTCCAATTTCCTTTTGTCCTGAGACTTTTCCTCCCAAATTTTGTTTGCCCTAATTCTGTCAGAACATACAACATGTAACTTATAGCATTTGTTATATAACATTTTGTCCTTGACCTCACCTTCATCTTAGTCTGATTCCAACAAATCTTTACTCATTATCTGTCATTTTACTAAGTTATCAAAGCCATTTCTTAATTGATTGAAGTTCATCTTATAGTAGATTCTTAAAGATGGGATAATGAGTATAAAATTCCTTGATCTGTTGAATGTCAAAATTTTTTTATAGCAATAATACTTGAAAAATGGATTGACTGGGTATACAATTCTTAGTTCATTGTTACATTCCTTGAGGCTTTTGAAAATGCTCCTCCATCATTGCCTTGCCTTGTATGTTGTTTTTGAGACAAGTGATAATAATCTTTTCTCCTTGTAAGTTATTTGATCTTTTCCCTAGAGGTCTGGAGGCATTTTCTTTATCTTCCAACTTTTAATCATTTTTCTAAGATATGGCTTGGAGTTTAACATTTTGTTCAATTTTCATGGTAGTACGATGGCCCTATTGTTACATACATTAAGGTCTTCTATTTCCAGAAAGTATTATTAAATTATAGTTTCCTTTCAACACATTAAAAAAAATGTTGTTCCACTCTCTTTCAAGATTCAAAATTTCTGATGTCACTGCTTGATACAGTTTGGCTGTATTCCCACCCATATTTCATCTTGAATTGTAGCTCTCATAACTCCCATGTATCATGGGAAGGATCCAGTAGGCAGTAATTAAATCATGGAGGTGGGTCTTCCTGGGCTATTCGCATAATAGTGAATAAGTCTCAAGAAATATGATGGTTTTATAAAGGGGAGTTCCCCTGCACATGTTCTCTTGCCTGCCACCATGTAAGACATGCTTTTCCTCATCATTTGTCTTCCACTGTGATTCTGAGGCCTCCCCAGCCATGTGGAACTGTGAGTCAATTAAACCTCTTTCCTTTATAAATTACCAAGTCTTGGGTAAATCTTTATTAGCAGCATGAGAACAGAGTAATACGCCTCTTAATCAAATTATCACCCACTTTTATGCAACTTAACCTCTTTTTCTTGCTGCTCTCAACGTTTCTTTTTTATGTTGGCTTTCAGCAGGTTGACTATAATGTGCCCAGGCATAGCCATTTTTTTTTCATCTTTTTTATGCTTGATGTTTGATGAGCATCTCAAATCTGTAAATATATGTCTTTCCCTATTTGGAGAAATTTCAGCCATTATTATTTTCAGACACTTTTTTTTCTTTCTGATAGTTTTTCTCCTCATGGCAAGGGACTCTGGTTACATGTATGTCTGACTTTTTAATAGTATTTAACAAGCTTTTAATTCTATGTTTATTTTTTAACTGTATTTCTCTGTTATTTTCAAATCAAATACTTCCTTTATTTTAAAAGTTTGCTGAGTCTCTCTGTCTTCCTCATTCTGCTATCTGGGAAACTTATTTCAGTTCTAATGTTTTGATGCAGTTATCTTTTATCCATTTTTCTGCTGAGATTTCATATTTTAAGTTCATTGAAAACATATAATCCTTTACATTATCGAGGAGTTTATACAAGCTTCTTTGAAATACTCCTATGTTAATTCTATATTTATTCTATCTCATGCCTGGCCTTATTGTTTTTTTTTTTCTTGCAACATTCTAATGTTAAGTGATAGAGAGTCTGAATTTATTTAGTTTTATCTGATAATTGTTGGTTTTTAGGAGTATTGTTGTTGCTTGTTTATTTATTTATTTATTTTTGAGACAAACTCCTGCTCTATTGCCAGGCTGGAGTGCAGTGGCATGATCTCAGCTCACTGCAACCTCTGACTTCCTGGTTCAAGCAATTCTCCTGCCTCAGCCTCTTGAATAGCTGGGATTACAGGCACATATCACCACGCCCGACTAATTTTTGTATTTTTAGTAGAGATAGGGTTTCACTATGTTGGCCAGGGTGGTCTCAATCTCCTGACTTTGTGATCCACCCACCCTGGACTCCAAAATGCTGGGAATACAGGCATGAGCCACTGTACCTGGCCTGTTGTTGTTTGCTCTAACAGGCACTTAATTTGATTGGATTTTATTACAAATGCATTCTTGGGAGTTAGCTAAAATTTTAAAATAAGAATTTTGTTTCTTAGTTAAGCTGTCTTCAGTCTAATGCTCCTCCAGTTGAGCTATTTCAGCAAAGACAGTTAAACTGTTCAGAATATGCTCCAACCACGCATGTTTCATCAGTCATTCAGAGATGCAGGTAGATGTAAACTAAACAGTACTTGGCTGACTGTTTCTGTGAATACTCCTTCCTCTCCAATTGTTATGGTTGTCTCATCCTAAATCCTCTGGTTAACCAAAAAGATTGTCATTTTTGAGATGGAGTTTCACTCTTCCTGCCCAGGCTGGAGTGTAATGGTGTGGTCTCAGCTCACTGCAACCTGTGCCTCCTGGGTTCAAGCAATTCTCCTGTCTCAGCTTCCCAAATACCTGGGATTATAGGTGCCCATGACCACACCCAGCTAATTTTTGCATTTTTAGTGGAGACAGAGTTTCACCCTGTTGGCCAGGCTGGTCTCGAACTCCTGACCTCAGGTGATCTGCCCACCTTGGCCTCCCAAAGTGTTGGGATTACAGATGTGAGCCACTCAGCCTTCATCTATTGTTTCTCCAGTAATTGCCTTTTGTGTGTGTGTGTTTTTGTTTTTTGTTTTTTTTTTTGAGAGTTGATAGTTATCTGCAGTGGGGTTTGTCTGTCTAATTGGAATTTCCTCAGCCATTACTGAAAGTGGAAAGAATGGATGATACTTTTAAATACTATTTCTGTTTCCTTGTTTTTTTAAAAAAAAAATACCTTTTTAGTATTCCAATTATATATATATTGTTATCTCTTTGCTTGTCTGTCATTTAAACCACTTTCTTTCTCTTTTACTGCTTTCTTTATGTACTTTTAATTATATTTTATATTTTACCGCTTTTACTTAACGTTTTTTATATTGTTTCAAATTGTTTTTATCTTCCCTAGGCAACTTGTAATTTAATCTTTGTTACTGGTATATTTTGTGTTTTTAAATTTATTTTTTGAGTTCAACTAATTCTAATTTCATTGAGAGAATTGTCCTTACTTGAATCATTCAGGTTTTAATTTTCTAAGTTGTTTAAAGTACTTATAGATAGCTAAATAAATAGAGAGATACTGTTTTTGCATCTGTAGTCTGTGGACGGAGCTGCTAGTCTAGTGTGGTTTATGAGATTCCAGGCACAAAGCATATCTTCAGCCAGTATACCAAAGAAAGATTTCTTTAATGATTTCGTGGTGTGAGATAAATAAAAGAGAAAATATATAAGAAGGTGTTTAGTTTTCCTCTTTATTTAATTTAGTAGTCTTGCACGATACCGAGTTTCCTCTTCTTGCCTATTTTTTCCTTTTCCGCTCGATTTCTAAAAGGTACTACTCCATTTTTTCTAAAAATATTTTTCCCTTGAAACAATGCTTTTCTAAGGCTCACTTCTTAGGTTTTGGATGCATTTTTAATGTTTTTTTCTTCTGTAAACTGTGCCCTGAACAACACACACAGGGGCCTGTTATGGGATGGAAGGCAAGGGGAGGGAGAGCATTAGGACAAACTAAACAGGCACAGTTTTTTGCATCTGTACATACTTTCTTTTTTGGTTTTGTTTTTCTGATCAATTTTAGGCTTCTCATAAATTCTGAATACTGTACGTCTTGCAATTTTTCCAGAGCTGTTTTTGTATTACCCAAAAGCTTTTATCAAGAATGGTAGCTTGCCAGGAATAGGTATCTATTTTTCGTCTAAAATTAATTTAAAGTTGAATGATCTCTGTTTTCTTGTTTAGGTATAAGTTTTATGTAGGTTTTTTGTTTGTTTGCTTGAGAAGTTAGGAATGCCCTCCATTGCTTTCCCTACTAAGAATTTTATATTTACTATATTGGCATGAAATTAGAGCTCATGTTACAAACACAGTACTCACTCTGCGGATCCACAAATCAGTGTTAAAATTCTCATTTTTGCTGAAGATTTATATATGTGCATTCATCAGCTAGGGAAATAATTGTAGGATGAACTGAGAGGTGGACCTCTTGGGAGACAGACTCAGTTCAAAGTTTTATTTATAACTTGACCCATTAAATTCCAAATCACTGAAGATTTGTTCTAGGTCTCTTTATGACAGTGTTAAGCAGCCTCCACACCTCTAAGCATTACCCTGCTGAATGGCTGCAAGTTCTTCTAAGACTGAATGAAGATTCACATGACATGCCTGTGATGATATTGTGAGGCTCTTCTTTATGAGTTCCTAGGCATTGACTTTATCGGGGCATTGGATATGTGAAATGACAATATATTTGAATTTGATAAGAAACTGTGTTTCTCAAGGAGTCGTCGTCAAACTTTTTGTTTGTATTTTTTTAAATGTGAAATAACTCTTTAGTAAGCTATCTCTTGTTTTAGTCCCTAGGAGTCCATGATCAGAAAGTTATAATCAAAGCTCACTCTGAATCAGGATGTTTAGTTCGCCTCCTTGGTCCTTATATGTGACTTTCCATCATGCTTCTTGTGATCATGTGCTACGTATTGGTGTTTGTTATCCTACATGCTTTAATATCATTAAAATTAGCCCATTTTAACTCCCTTGTCTTCCACCTGCATCATCAGCCCACAGAGAGGACCACTAAACTATTTTAAGAAATACTAATGTTCATGAGAACACATGGACACAGGGAGGGGAACAACACACACTGGGGCCTGTTGGGGGATGGAAGACAAGGGAAGGGAGAGCATTAGGACAAATACCTAATGCATACAGGGCTTAAAACCTAGATGAAAGGTTGATAGGGGTAGCAAACCACTATGGCACATGTATACCTATATAACAAACCTGCACATTCTGCACTTGTATCCCAGAACTTAAAGTAAAATAAAAAATGAAAAAACTTTAAAATTAATATATTCAAAGTGATACTTATCTACAAAATAGGTTCCTGTTGACAAAAAAGGAACACTAATGTTCCCTTCACTAATGATTTATTTATGGCTTTAGAAGGGGCATGTCTTCTATGTCTTCCTATACACAATAGATGAATAATGAATGAATTACACTCAATAAATCCACCCCAGCATTTTTCTCTTTGTTATATAAAAGAATCTATGGTATCTCAAATTAACTTAGACTGTGTCACTAGAGTATACCAAGCAAACGTTTAAAACTACTCCTACTGCTCTGAGTAGCATAT
Source organism: Cacajao melanocephalus (assembly GCA_963573385.1). Classification (NCBI taxonomy): domain Eukaryota; kingdom Metazoa; phylum Chordata; class Mammalia; order Primates; family Pitheciidae; genus Cacajao; species Cacajao melanocephalus. Next base: position 13,878 of record CAUYLG010016494.1, read on the forward strand.
TGAATCCACAATCTCATATGCCTTCCAGATTTTAAAATAAAGTCGTCTGATCTATATTTATATTATCCTGTATTTGTTCTAGCATCCTTGGAATCCATTCCCACACATACTGCTCAGATTGCTTTTGCTGATACCAATTAACGAAGAAGTGACTTCTTCAGACCTCTTAGGCATGCTGCAATCTGACTGTACCTATATATCTGGAGAAAATGAGGGTTGGGAGGGAAGGGAATGAAAAAAATTGAGGTTCTTTTGGAAAATAGACAAGGGAGACACAAAAACTTTAAGCCAAGCTGGAACAGACTCTTTAGACCAAATCAAGCTTGCTTCAGGCAGCAAGCTAGGCTCAGCAGCATTAGAAGCTTGGGTAGCTCCAATTCTTCCAAATGCTACCATGGCAATTCTTAGAGCCCATTCATTCTTAATCAATTCCCTCAGAGGTTTGGAAAACACTATATTATCTAATGAATGCTGTAATTTGACAAAGAATAGAATCTTCTATGCATTTGTTTTTCAGCTTATGATCTCAGCACTTTAGGTATAAAATGTATTAAAGAGGCTATTTTGATAGTTTTAGAAGGTTCTTAGTTTTCAGTTCATGCTTTGATACAAGAATATACTGATTTGAGTTCATTATTCCTTTTCAAGCTATGCAGTGTCTTAAATGTGACTATCCCATCCTTCATTCTTTGAATAATGTATGTTCTTTATAATACTGTATAGCAGCAATCACTTAGTGGCCTTCAGTGGATATTCCAGGTCACAAATAGGCAATAATTTAACAAATTATATTGCAACTATATATCATAGGCTGCTATAGTCTCATCCTTTAATGCTCTGGAAGGCACTAGATTTTCATTGCCTTCTTTTCCATACAGGTCAGATAACAATGTGAGATTCCCCCAAACCCTTTAAGGAAAGACAGTTCACCCCCTTAATAGTCCCTATGCTGTATATCAAGGTTCTTTTTTATGAGAAGTAGAAACAAACACTGATTTAAGCAGAAAAGACTTTTGTTGAAAAGATATCAAAAAACACATACATTTACTTTCCTCAGTTCTCCATCCTTCCTTGTATTCACCACCTTAGCCTTTGTAATACCCACTCCCTAAGATGTTACATGTGTTTCCACTAGAGGAAGCTTGTATTCCCTACCCCACTGATTGTGGACTGAACCATAGGATTTGTATAGTCCAATCAGACACTAGAAGGTGTGACATAAACAGAAAATTCAAATGTGCTTGCTCATTTGGGTCTGTTGTCATACATTGTTACCTTTCATCATCGGAAAGACATGCCTCCAATAACTGGCAGTCCAAGAAACATAAAGAAAAGGTGAAGGAGACCTGGACCTAACCATAGCTTGTAGCCACGCCCTGCAAAATCCAGCCTAGAAGCACTGATCTTCTATCAACCTGGATCTATAAAAGTTTAAAACAAAAGTTTATGTTGAATGCTATTGAGCTTTTCTTTTCTTTTTTTTTTTTTCTTTTTAGGGAGCAGGGAGGATTGTCTTGAAGAATTTTTGTGGATATAGCTGATAGACACATCAGAGAATCAGAGAATCACTGGAATAACTAGAGAACCAAGGTTGAGAATGGAGGCAAGAGCCAAAGGAAACTAGGAATAGCTAAGACTCAACCACAGAAATGGTTTACTTGGGAAGGTACTATAGGTATCATCACCACTGGAGACTTCTACTCTCCCAGCGTATTCTGCAAACCTCGGGTACATACTGAGAGTTTACTATTCAGCCACAACTTCAGAAAACAATCTCTAGTGACTTTTGTTCTCTTCATCACTCTTCCATATTCAAAGCCCATGTAATTAGCCAGCCAAGGTTACATGTCTCCATTCTTATTGCCAGAAATTTGGGAGAAGGAATATCCTCCTTGCTATGGCTTATAACAACCTTGTGATTCCTGAAGCATATAAAAGGTATGTAAAATCTCGGTGACTATAAAATGACAAAAGTCTATCATAAGTCTTTGCCTGAAGTGGAATGATAACTCAGTGGAACCCACAGTCATATTTTCAAGCCAGACTATACCAAAACATCACAACAGTAGCAGTAATAGCCAACATGCTTTTACTTTGTGTTAAACACTTGTTAAAGGAATGATATATCCTTTTATTGTAGATAATGTATCTCCTTTATAGAAATGAGAAAAATGAAGTTTAAGATGGTTAAGTAACTTGCTCAAATTCACACAGCTCAATGTGGCAAAGCCAAGTAACAAACCAGGCTAGTCAGATTATGAAACCCTGACTCTTAACCACTGGGATGCACTATTTCTCAAGCACTACAAAATCATTTCCAGGACACAAGGAGCTCTAAATCTTGTTAAGACTAAGGGAGGTGATGACTCCATAAGCATCATCAATATCCTACTCCAAGTCTTAATTCCATCGCCACTTTTTTTTATTGCTTTTATGCTATTCCTCTTTTTTCTGCAGAGATAAAATGGGAAATAACTGACCTTTCTCAAGTACTGGAAAATCTATTATAAAGCTTCCTCTCTGCTTCTCTCAACCAGACTCTCACAATTTTTCTCTGTCTCTTTTTTTTTTTTTTAGAAGGAATTTCACTCTTGTTGCCCAGGCTGGAGTGCAATGGCGTGATCTTGGCTCACCACAACCTTCGCCTCCCAAGTTCAAGCTACTCTTCTGCCTCAGCCTCCCGAGTAGCTGGGATTACAGGCATGCACCACTATGCCTGGCTAACTTTGTCTTTTGAGTAGAGATGGGGTTTTCTCCATGTTGGTCAGGCTGGTCTTGAACTCCCGACCTCAGGTGATCCGCCTGCCTCGGCCTCCCAAAGTGCTGGAATTACAGATGTGAGCCACCTCACCTGGCCCTATCTCTATCTCTTAATGGAAGGTGCTATTTTTTTTTTCATTTTGTTTTCTTTAATATTTTGAGTGGTTAGGTCTCCAAATATTTTCTAGAGAAAAAAATACTTTTTTATTTTCCCTAAGCCCTGACAAGCTATGAAAGCTCTTTGAGGTTTGTGGTGTATGTATATGTGCATGTGTATCTCTGTGTGTACATATACATGTACCCTACTGTAGCTATTGTTGTTGTTTCTGTTGTTAAACAGAGTCTCTTAGATGCCTGACAGTTACACTGTTCCCCAAGAATGCCTTGACAACTTACTAAAGAGTCATGAGAGAGAGAAGGGTGGAGAAAACCGTCTAGTGGGCCAGAGTCCTATAGTTGAAATCCTCACTTGCCCATTAATAAGCTATGTGGCACTGGCAATGAATTCAGATTACCTGAGCATTTATTCCACTGTTAACATAAGATAAAGAAGAAAGAATGCTGGCTAGGTGCAGTGGCTCACGTCTGTAATTTCAGCACTTTGGGAGGCTGAGGTGGGTGGATTACCTGAGATCAGGAGTTCAAAACCAGCCTGGCCAATTTGGTGAAACCCTATCTCGACTGAAAATACAAAAATTAGCCTGGTGTGGTGGTGTGTGCCTGTAATTCCAGCTAGTTGGGAGGTTGAGGCAGGAGAATCGCTTGAACCGGAAAAGGGAAGTTTGCAGTGAGCTGAGATCACACCACTGCACTCTAGCCTGGGCAAGAGAGCAAGACTCCATCTCAAAAAAAAAAGAAGAAGAAGAAGAAGAAAGAATACTGCACACAGCTCAGAGCCTAACAGAAAGCTAACAGAAAGTAAGTACTTAGTGACTCAATGGTAGCCCCTATCATCACTAACTATTGCTGCTGTTCCTATTGTATATGTGGTGAATATATTAATCTTCCAGACATATTCACTGGAGCCCATTTCTTGGCATTTTTGACAACTACTACTGATCATATTAATTTTAAAAACCATATTTTTAAGCAATTAAGTTTATTTTGAGGAATAATGATAAAATTTATTCCTAAATTTTTAAAATTACTATTCCATGAAAACATTCTCAGGGATCCTTTAAGAGTTAGATATTAATGTGAGCATTATTTAAGTTGCCCATGCTGCAGTTCTTGTGTTACCACCACATAAATGAGTTGGCTGTAACAACTGGTAACCTACCTGAAAGCCAGGCCCAGGATTAAAACACTTCTCATTGTGCTCTCACTACTTGCCTCACTTCCCTGGTGTTTCCTATCCTTACAGTGAGCTGTCAGTTTTGGAGGATTCATTGTAATGTCCGTACTGAATTATGACCAAGAGGAGGAAGAAGTGGAGTTCACAATGCTTGGGCTGGAAGTATTGAAGGGAAACAATTGAGGAAACACCTACATGTGTTGGCCAGAACCATTTTTACAAAGTCATTGTGTTTCCTATAAATGATCTTTCAGACAAGCTAGCGCAATACGTAACAAGAGTTACTGAGTAAATAAGGAGTCACCAAACTCAAAGGGTTTCATAGTTGAAGAAATATCATGTCATATCATGGGAGTGTGGAAAGTCAACTTGATTTAAGATTGAGGTGTCTCCGTTTTCAGGAAGTCATCTTATATTGCGACTGCCAAGTCTTAAAGAGGCAGGGAATTAGTGACGTCAGTTTGAAGAATTGGGAACTGATTTTCCTTTCATTTCATTACCTCTCATCAGCTGCACAAGCAGGAAGTGAGATCATTTGTATTCATAGAGACAAACAGAATGACATGTCATAAGCAGGGAGAAAAATTACCATAGCCTGGTTATACTCATAAACATTACTAGCCGACTTGAGCCCTTTTCGAAGTTAGTGGGATATAAATCTTTGGTATTGTTAAGAAGCAAAGTTTATTAGGTACCATAGCTATGCAATAAGTAACTAAGCAATACCAAAGTATTTGGGTAGGATTGGGATGGGGACAAAATAATTTTATTATAGAATCAGAAATGAGCTAATTAGTTGAATGACTTCAAAAAGGGTCAAGATGATTCATGCTCTTAACTAAAAATCACCAAAGAAAGAGAATTATAAGTAAAAATGTTTGAGTTTTGTTGTATATTTTTCACCTTGACTACATATTATTGTATATCTTCTACTTAATTTTTTTACTTAAAATGATATGCAGTAGAAAGGATGCTCTCGGGCACCATTTGTTTGTTTTCTTCTGAAACATAAATAACAGAGCTAAATATGTGCTCTAAACAAAAATAAGTTATTTTCCTCCAAAACACATTCCATTAGGCATCTGGAAAACATTTGAGGTCACACTTCATGATCCTCAGATGAAAGAATTGATATGAATGAAAAATGATGAGGTTTTTCCAAAGGATGGTAAAAGAAACATTTGAAAATGAGTTTTTATTTTATTTCCTTGGTGCATTTCCTGGTCCTTATTAAAGGGCAACAAAATTAGCTCAAGACTCCCTGGCAAGGCCCACACATAAATAAGCTGGGCTGGGGCTTCGGCAGTCAATCAAATAATCACACTTTATAAGATACTTCAAAGGAGTGTTCATGATGCTCATCTTATTCATTTTATGCCCAGTTGTCTGATACCACAGTCCCAGGGGGCAATTTGGGCACTTCCATCAACACCTGGAATTACAGCTCTAGCTGTTAATGACGTAACAGCCCATTCTACTGTGACCAGATATATCAGCCAAGTATGCCATTGTGCAGGGGTCAAGGGAGGCTGGGTAGACTCTCCATCCTGAATGGCTGTGGCACTATTTCTTGAATACTTGCTACAGGAGGGTTCTCAACCCTTGGTCATCCCTAAATATGATTACATTCATTTTAATGGGAATAGAATTATTCCCTCTCTCTCCCCCCTCAATCTCAATCTGAAATTATTCTCTCTCTCTCTCTTAATTTCTATCCGAATTTTTTTCTCTCTCTCTCCCCCTCCCCCCTCCCTCCTTCTCTTTCCCCTAATTCCTTTCTGAAATCTAGCAATTCCTTCCATTCTATTTTTATCCTTGAAATACTGTTCTAGGTCACATTCGTGGCTGAATTCTACCAGATGCACAAAGAAGAGCTGGTACTATTCTTACTGAAGCTATTTCAAAAAATTGAGGAGGAGAGACTAATCCCCAACTCATTTTATGAGGCCAGCATCATCCTTACACCAATACTTGGCAGAGACACAACAAAAAAGAAAACTTTAGGCTAATATCCTTGATGAATAGATGCAAAATATCCTCAACAAAATACTAGTAAGCTGAATCCATCAGTA
>CAUYLG010016498.1:0-10613 GCA_963573385.1 Cacajao melanocephalus
TTTTGTTTTTTTTTTTTTTTTTTGTTGGCTTTACATTTCAATTGATTCCACAATAATTTAAATTTTAATTTTATTTTATAAAAAAAAAAAAAAAAAAAAAAAAAAAAAAAAAAAAAAAAAAAGAGAGAGAGAGAGAGAGAGAGAGGAAAGAGAAGAAACAAAAGCAGAAAGTCTCCTGTCAGCAAAGTACAAAGACCTGGTTTCTAGTTCTCATGGAGTCATCGACTGACTGTGCATTGCTTCTTGAGTTGCACTTCTACTTCTTCCTCCATACACTGAGCAGGATCAGATAACAACTGCTTACACTTAATGATGGTTTACAGTGTGTTGGACGGTGTTCTAAGTGCTTTACGTGTGTTCTTTGCATAGTCATTTAATCCTCACAACTCTTCGAGGTAGAGATTATTATCCCCATTTTACAGATGGGGAAATCAAGGTGTAGAAAGATTTGGTAACTTGCCCAAGGTCTTACAGTGAGTAAGAGGCAGGGATTTAAAACGTGGGCAGTCTGGCTCGGAATCCAGCATTATACAGTTGAGATTTTTAAGTCCTCTAAGATGCTAGTTCACAAACTCATGTTTATCTGCATCATCTGTGAAGTATCACAAACTCTTGTGTTTATCTGTATCATCTGTGAAGCACCTAAAATATGCAGGTTCTTAAGTCTCTTCCAGGGGTTCTGATTTAGCAGTTATGTGACAGGTTCTAGGACGCTGTATTTGTATCAGATGCCAAAGGTGGCTAAAGTAGGTGACTGGAAAGCCACAGCACTCCGAGACACAGTGTTCTAGAGAAGCTCCGTATGTTCTAGGAGCCTTTGCAGGGAGTTAGGGACAGACTGAGTGTGTGAACGACATCTCCCTGTCTTTGAAGACTTTCTCGTCTAGTTTGGGAGAAATCTCATAGATAGCATATTAAATCACAAGGTGGACCAGAACACCTGCCCTTCCCATCAGGTGGCTCATCCCTTTCATCCCATCCAGGTACGACTCAAGCAGTAGCAGCCCCATCACTAGAACACTGGGACAAGGACCCATCTCTCTGGAGTCCCTCACCTGGCTGCTGCTTCTCTGCTACCATGACCTTTGGCTCTCAGCATTGCCCAGGGCTGTGGGGCAGCTCCAGGACTGGGGTCAGCGGAGGGGTGAACTCAAGGCAGATTCTGTCTTCCCCTCCTGCATGTGAGTGCAAGAGGAAAGGGCAAAGCCATTGGTGCCCCAAGGGGCAAGCTTTATCCAGGGAGGGTGCTCTCTGGTAACTGCTTGAGGAAGGAGCCAGGCAGTATGACAAACTATTTGTTTCTCCTCTTTAGGAAGGAGAAGCTGTCCTTCCAGTTGCTCACAGAAACTTTCATATTCCTTCTGCTTTCCCCAGTGCACATATGGGAGAAAATGCATACATGAACTGCACACTCTACCCTGTGATAGAGCCCTCTCTCCTCCCACCCGCATCTGTGCATCTGAACCAGCCACCTGCACCCACTGTAATCCATCACTCTTGTTCAGGGGTCTGGCTGTGGCTGTGTGTTTGGTTGTCTATCAGGGTGTCTCTATTTCCCATCATACCTTCCTGTCTGTCTTTGTTATTAGTTTTAGGTCATCTGTTCCTTGAGGGCAGGAGTTGATTTCTGCAAACTTCCTTGTGTTATGTTCACATTCAAGTTACCATGTATGCAGGCTTTTAATACAGACATTACTCCTGGGTGAGACTCATTTGATGCTTCTAGAGTCCAAAGATGTCTCCTTTTGTATGCTTACAACTATCTTGCAAAAATTTTCTAAAGGAAAAGTTTCTGATGCTATCACTTGATTTTATTTTACAATATATCTGTTAAATAATTCAGCATAGTGTTGTCCCCCCAGTTTTCTGACAACCCAAACTGTTTGCATGGTATTCACCAAATAATTGTCAAAAATATTTAACAAGACTGCACTAAGTTTACCAATGAGACTTAATGAACATGAATTTTTTTTAAAGAGTGAAAGTACATGTAAAACACTGTCAATAGAGAAATATTAATTATCATTAATACCATAATTATTATTTTTTCTATGGTTAATATCAGTCTAAAATGTCAGTTTTTATGAGTTTTCCAATAAATTCGTATAACTGAATTTCCATCCAGTTCACACTTCTTTATCTTCTTCATAAGGATACCATTTAAAATATTGTCAAACGTTTTGCTGAAATAGACATGTGGCATTTTCCTGAAATGTCAGTCTAAGAATCACAGCAAAATAAGAACATACATTGGAGGTGTATGAATTGTTCAGAGTAAATCTATGCTAATCCTTGAGACTACTCCTTTCATTTATAAATACTCATTATTTGTTAACTTTCTATTTGAGAATTTTCCTAAACAATACACATCTATTTTATTAGTTTGCAGTTTCCAGCTTCAATCATTTTCTCTTTCTTGATAACTTTAATTGAGTTTTATTCTTCTTATCTCACCTTTGATATGGTTTCTCAAAGATCATGGTTGTTTAGTCCTGTCTGAAAGCTGCCTATTTACTAATAAGATGAGAACAAAGTCCTTTAATCTGCACCTAGGCACTAGGACTCCTGCAAAGAGCTGAGGTCTTTTCCTACCATTTCCACAGCTAATGGGCTGTAATTCCTTTCTGCTGTGAGGGTCTTATCTTTGAATAAAAATATAGAAGTAAATGAAAAGTTAGAAATTGTCCTCCATCTTGGATAAAGTGTAAGTGGAGGTTGAGCAAACGCTGAATGCCCTGAAAAGCGCCCGTGCCACGCAGAATGAGACCAGTGAAGCATGTTTCTCCCTGAGCATCGGTAGGATGACTTCGTCGTCCTCAGAACAGCCTGCATAGGAGAAAGTGCTCCTTAAGTTCTGATCTGCGGTCCTTCCTGGAATATCTTGGTTCACAAAAGTGTGATTCTTTCATTTCATCTAAAATTTCACTTGTTCCTCAAAGAAGCAGATGCAGAAACAATTTCTGGATGTTTTTCCTATATATATGTGGAACAATCTTTTTCAGGAAAGACATTCCACTATCTAAACCTCAATTCATGATACTAGAGATTTTAGTTTATGGCTTCCTGTTCTTTCTTCAGTGAGTTGGAGGACATCTCACAAAAACTGACATTCACTCTTAGGTGATGAATATGCTTTCTATAAATAAAGAGTAACTACAGGTTATCTCCTGAATAGTAAGTCTAATACCAAACACTCTATATGCCATGGACTCAATTGTGCCGCTTCCAAATTCATATGCTGAAGCCCTCAGCACCAGTATGAATGTATTTGGAGATTGAATTTTAAGGAGATAATTAAGGTTAAATGCGTTCATAAGGGAAGGGCCCTGATCTGATATTGATATTCTTATAAGAAAAGATATTAGGCCAGGTGCAGTGGCTCACACCTGTAATCCCAGCACTTTGGGAGGCCGAGGCAGGTGGAACACTTGAGGTCAGGAGTTCAAGACCAGCCTGGCCAAAATGGTGAAATCCCTTCTCTATTAAAAATACAAAAATTAGCTGGGCATCATGGCAGGCACCTGTAATCCCAGCTACTCAGAGGCTAAGGCAGGAGAATTGCTTGAACCTAGGAAGGGGTGGTTGCAGTGAGAGGACCTGGGTGACAGAGCAAGACTCCATTTTAAAAAAGAAAAAAGACACCAGAGAGCTAATATCTTCTCTCCTTCACCTCCCTCTGCTTCTTGTCCTCCCCCTCCTCCTTCCCCTGCCCCTACCTTTTATGAAGACACAGCAGGAACGCGGCCATCTGCAATCTAGGAAGAGAGCCCCCACCAGAAACCCATCCTGCTGAGCCTTGATCTAGGACTTCTGGCCTCCAGAACCATAAGAAAATAAATTTCTGCTGTTTAAACCACCCAGTCTGTGGCATTTTATTATGGCAAGTTGAGCAGCTGTATATGCTGTTAAATGAGTATAGCCATTGGATGAGACAGTGCTGTAGTTAAATGTGAAACCTAACCAAAGTTAGGTTCTTAATTGCTGGTTGACCTTGGACAAGTGATTATCTTCTTATCATCTTTCTTCATACGTAAAACAGGGCTAACTTTATGAAGCCTGTCTCACAGGATTACTTTTTAGATTAAAAAAACAATGTGTGAAACCAGTTGTTTTCAGAGTTTGCTGTAGATTGGAATCACTTGAGAATCTTCTAGAACATGCTGATGCCTGGCTCTTACCCCCAGACATTGGGGATTAATCAGTACAGGACATTGAGAGTTTTAAAATCTTCCCAGGTGATTGAAATGTGCAATGAAGTCTGGGAACCAAGGCATTAAAATATTAGATACAGAGCAGGCATCTGTTAAATAGTGGCTTTTCCCCCTTTGCTTTTCCTTCTCTGATAATACATGAGCAATGTGCTTTATTTTTTATATCTGACTTGAACAAGATTTGTCATTTTGGTAAGAATTGACGGCTTGAACAAGATAAAGCTCCTGCTGTCATGGGGGCTGACATTCTCATGGAGCGTCTTTTCATATAAATATTGCTTCTATAGTCATCTCCTATGTTTAGATTGTCCAGGTTCCTGAAGATCTGCAGTCTTTGCTAATTTCTCAAATCAGGATGCACACGTCTTCACACTCCCTCTTCTCTTCTCCCTCACCACCCCCAGCCTCCAGTAAACACACCACTGGCTAGCACCTATTTCCAGCTTCCAAGCCTCTCATATCCAGGATAGCTGCTGTGAGAAGTAAGTGGATGCACCTCCCAGCTGGTCTGTCACTTGGTAGAGAGGCTGCACCTGCCTTCTGCCCCTTGGGGTTATTATCTTGCAGCTGGGTACTCTCAAGGGACACTCTGCCTCCTTAACTCCTACATTTCAACATGAAATTATTCACTTGCCTAAATTCTCATTCTTTGGAGGCAACTCATCTCCAGGACTTGAAAACTAATCAATAACTATGTATTTGTTTTAGTGCTGGGAATTGCAAAATGCCTAGTGCCCTTTACTCCCTAGTTCTGATTGTCATTGACTTGCAACATCTTATGAATCAGTTTCTGGGGCAAATCTACCCTGAGTGGCTTCTTCTTCAACACGTTATTGTTTTCTGGGAGGTCTTTTTGGCATTGTCTTAAATTGAATTCAAGTTATGAATGTGGAATTCTAAAATCACAGCCATAAGGCACATGGATGGTGCCAGAGAAGATGAATGCTGACATCCCACTGGGGTTGAACTCCAAGACTTTGCAGTAGAAGGGTTTCCAATAGAAATGAGAGAAGAGGGCCAGGTGCAGTGCCTCATGCCTGTAATTCCAGAACTTTGGGAGGCAGAGGTGGGTGGATTACGAGGTCAGGAGTTCGAGACTAGCCTGGCCAATATGGGGAAACCCCATCTCTACTAAAAAAAAAAAAAATACAAAAATTAGCCAGGCGTGGTGCATGCCTGTAGTCCAGGCTACTCGGGAGGCTGAGGCGAGAGAATCGCTTGAACCCAGGAGACGGAGGTTGCAATGAGCCAAGATCGTGCCACTTGACTCCAGCCTGAGTGACAGAGCAGGACTCCATCCCAAATAAAAAAAGAAAAAGAAGAAAAAAAGAGAAAGAAATGAGAGAAGAGGAGATAAAGCAAAACTACCTACAAACTTTTAAAAAATATATACACATCCTCTCCTCTGGTTCTACTATACCCTGATTGGCTGAAGGGGGATACTCAATGTGTTTATTTGGGGAAAAAAATATTCATCAAGCACTGCACCAGCAACTTTGTTATTACCATGCCCTTGAGAATTACTTATTTAGTGGTCAAATACACTTGGCTCTAAAGCAGTTCTTTCCAACCTCTGCTTGAGCGTTAGAGTCATTCCCACAGCTTTTACAAAATACAGATTCCCAGTCCCACCCCAAATTGCCAACTCAGAGTCTTTTAAAGTATAGTCTAACCTCTGTATTCATGGATTCTACATGCACAGATTCAACCAATTTTGAATAAAAAAAATGTGAAAGCAAAGAAAATCACAATAAAACAAAAAATAATAGAAAAACTTAAAAGTATAATAACTATAGCATTTACATAGTATTAATTAGACGTAATCTGGAGATGATTTAAAGTGTATAGGAGAATGTGCATAGGTTATATGCAAATACTAAGCCATTTTATATGAAGAACTTGAATATCTGAGGATTTTGGTATCCAAGAGAGTCCTGGAACCAATTCCCCCAGGATACCGAGGGACAACTGTGATATCAGAAGACTGTAATTAGAGAAAAGGCCCCAGGTGATTATGGAATTAGCCAGGGCTGAGAAGCACTGACATGGTAAGCAAGAGTCTGGATGTTGTTTTTCTCTTCCCGCCATCTTGGCTTTTGTGGAGGCCTGCTGGGAACAGGACTTCTAAAAGGAAATATGTCTGGAAGGCTGTGGTCCAAGGCCATTTTTGCTGGCTATAAGCAGAGTCTCTGGAACCAAAGGGAGGACACAGCTCTTCTTAAAATCAAAGGTGTTTATGCCCAAGATGAAACAGAATTCTATTTGGGCAATAGGTACGCTTATGCATACAAAGCAAAGAACAACACAGTGACTCCTGGCACAAACCAAACAAAACCAGAGTAATCTGGGGAAAGCTAACTGGGGCCCATGGGAACAGTGACATGGTTCTTGCCAAATTCCAAAGCAATCTTCCTGCTAAGGCTATTAGACACATAATCCGAGTGATGTTGCATGCCTCAAGGATTTAAACTAAGGAAAAGTCAACAAATAAACGTGGATTTGTGCTCTTGTTTAAAAAAAACAAACAAACAAACAAACAAAAAAAACAGGAGAGAGAGAGCCTGGATGTTGCACCCAAACCTGGAATAAATCTTTATAGGTGTTGCAACACCTAACACCTTACATCTGAGAGGTGCTCATAAATCATATCAAAAGTTGTCATTATTGAGCACCGGTCATATGTATGTAACATACTGGGTGCTTTATACACATTATTTCACTCAATTCTCACAACAATCAACTTCAGGGGTAAAGTTCAGAGAGATTAAGGCTGTGTCAGAATCCAGGTTGTGACCAAAGCCTGGTTCTGTAGCTCACGCCTACTTCATGCCACATTCTCCCTACTCCATGAGCATTGAATGCAGCATGAATCATCAAAACCAGCAGCCCCTCCTAAAAACCAGACCCCCTAGTCTCAAATGAACAGTGATTCACTGCCTCACTCACACCTAAAATTAAGACCCACTTAAGCGTGTAAAGGCAGATGAAAACCGCACAATTTCAGGAAAATGACTGCATGGGAGCTTTTAGGTGGCCCAAAACAGGTGACTTCCAAATTTAAAATTGTAAGCATTCATTGTCCCATGGTCATCTGCAGCACCTCAGAACAGGACCGGCTAGGAAGGGCTGGCAACCAGAGTTTGAGGACCCAGCAGAAAGTACACGGGTGATTTAATGGGCAAGATTTGAACTGAGAAGGAAGGAAAAGACATTTGGAAGGATTCTAGCATGAAGCAAACTCCTAGACAGTGTTTCATAAAGTACTATCTTTAATGCCCTTGAGTGACATTTTACAATTAACCACAGGTCCCACATGTTGGTTCACACGTGAATGTAGACATGTGATATTAAGATCCCTAGAATGGACATATGCAATAAGGTAGGCAGATGCTGAATTCAGAGAGGTCAACTAAGGGAGACTGGGTAGTTGCAAATTCCAGAGTCCTGAAAGTTAAGGAAGATGCTCCAACCAGGAAATAAAGCTGGGCTTGGTTGGGTGTGATGGGCTCTGGACTGACAGGCCATGGATGGAGACGGAAGGCTGTCAAAGGTCATTGAAGACCTGAAAGCAAATCAGGAGACCTCCCAGTTTCTGTAAATCATTAGTATCTCTAAGTACAATAATCAGTCCACCGCTCAGAGAATTCTGTGAATTAGAGTCAGAGAATCTTCCAGTTTCCAGATGGAGGCAGCTAGAGAAGACGTGAAACAACAGCTTAACCTATCTTTGCCATGTGCACATGCATAGACATATACACACATCTGTGCACACATACACACACTCACCAGATCCCTCCCCTCAGATGCACATCACTCTGTTACCCAGCCCTTCTTTCAGGACATCCCCTTATCTTCTCATTTTAAGCACCCTAAGGGACCCCACTATGAGTGAAGATTGAGGATGCCCTCAGCTGAGTATGAGGCTGGAGTCAGGTGATGTTTGCCATGCCTGGTGGCTTCATCATGGTGTCCAGGAGCAAACAAATGAGAGTCCAAGGGTAAGGAACACGTCTTGAGGAGGGCAGCTGTGTATTCAGAGATGCAGTGAATCCTTCCAACAAAGGCCATTCCTCCCTTTTAGTTCATTCCTAGTGTTGTCATTGATCCAGAAACTGAGCCTTAACGCCTCATTTGTCCAGAAGTACATCTCCCCTTCATTGGGTAAATGGTGCCCAGTGACATAGTGAGACCTTCACAAGGAAGTTTTTTTGCCTCTCATTGCTTTCCATGTTAAAAGGCTCTTAGTTCATCTTAATTAAAAGATAATGGGCACCACACGTACTATCTGGGAACACATCACACGACTTCCTTGTGTTTAAGAGAGAGGGCTTACACACTTGACAACAGGTTGGCAGAAATAGTGGGATGAAGAAGAAGAGGTTAAGGGTAACGCCCCGATTTCTGAGGTGAGGGTGTGTGGTGACCAAGGTAGTATTTTCATAAATAGAAACTGAGTTTTCAGGAGGAACTTAACCATCTACTGACCCGCTTCCTCTGCACGGGAATCCTCCAGATCTTTCATCCTCCTGCCTTCCACTGCTTTCCTCTCATTCCTACTAGCCTCTTAGCAATCTGACCCTTTCTCCCCCTTCTAGTCTTCCTGCCTTGCGATAGCTCCCAATGTTAATCCCCTAATAAATACCTTACACTTGAGGGATGATCCAAGATGGCCGAGTAGGAGCAGCTCAGGATTGCCACTCCCAGTGAAAATGCAGAGGGTGAGTAGAAGCCGCATTTCCAGACGGATTTTTATTGCCCATAGACCAGGAGATTCCCAGGCGGAGGAGCCCCACGGGTCACCAGCGCAGCTGTTTTGGCTGGTGTGGCTGTTTTGCCGGCGCCCCGGTGCGGCGGTTCTCCATACAAAATGGTGTGGCTGCCCTTTTAAGCT
The DNA here is from genome assembly GCA_963573385.1 of Cacajao melanocephalus. Lineage (NCBI taxonomy): Eukaryota > Metazoa > Chordata > Mammalia > Primates > Pitheciidae > Cacajao > Cacajao melanocephalus. The sequence goes on from CAUYLG010016498.1 coordinate 9,103, forward strand.
GATGATTGGCGCTGCGGGAAGGCAGAGTCGCCCATTCATCGGATTAAAAAGGGGGCTGAAAACAGGGGGCCAGGCCAGGAGATTCCCGGTCAACAAAAAAGGGCCACAAATCTCTGTGCCGCTGTTTCAGCCAGCGCAGTGGGTTGCCGCACGGGAAATTACACAGATTCTGGTGCCTTTTCAATAGGCGACTGGAACCCCTGGGAGAGAGTCGACCATTCAGCTAAAAAAAAAAGCTCTGAGGCAGGAAGCCAGGTGATCAGGCTCAGCTGGTCCAACCCCCACACACAAAAAAAGCAGCAATTGGAAAAACTCTGGGTTGAGAGTTTCACAGCAAGCATAGCTGAACCTGGGACAGTCCAGCTCTGTGCGGGGGGGGGGCATCCGCCATTAACGAGGCACTCCACCACTACGGAGGTAGTTCGCCATTACTGAGGCAGCCCATGGTTGCCAAGGCAACCCGCCATTACAGAGAGAGTCTGCCATTACACAGGTGGGCCACCATTTCCGAGGCAGTTCTAACTATACCCCTATAAACAGGACTGCAAGGAAGTTCACACGGCAGCCGGGCGGAGCCCATAGCAGCTCAGCAAAGCCTCTGCAGGCAGACAGTGACTAGGCTGCCTCCTTGCTGGGCAGGGCAGCCCTGAAAAAAAAGGCAGCAGCACAATAGAACCTCATAAACAAAGCCCTAACTCCCCTGGACAAAGGATATCCAGGACTTGAACTCAGACATGGAACAAGCAAACCTAATAGACATTTACAGAACTCTCCACCCTAAATCCACAGAATACACATTCTTCTCAGCACCACATCACACCTGCTCTAAAATTGACCACATAATTGGAAATAAATCACTCCTCAGCAAATGCAAAAGAACGGAAATCATAACAAACAGTCTCTCAGACGACAGTGCAATCAACTTAGAACTCAGAATTGAGAAACTAACTCAGAACCGCACAGCTTCATGGAAACTGAACTGGCTCTTGAATGTTGACTGGATAAACAATGAAATGAAGGCAGAAATAAAGATGTTCTTTGAAACCAACGAGAACGAAGACACAACATACCAGAATCTCTGGGACACATTTAAAGCAGTCTCGAGAGGAAAATATATAGCAGTAAGTGCCCACATGAGAAGCAAGGAGAGATCTAAAATCAACACCCTATCGTCAAAATTGAAAGAGCTAGAGGAACAAGATCAAAAAAACTCAAAACCTAGCAGAAGACAAGAAATAACTAAGATCAGAGCAGAACTGAAGGAGATAGAGACACAAAAAACCCTTAAAAAAATCAATAAATCCAGGAGCTGGTTTTTCAAAAAGATCAACAAAATAGAACACTAGCCAGATTAATAAAAAAGAAAAGAGAGAATAACCAAATAGATGCAATAAAAAACGATAAAGGGGATATCACCACAGATTCCACAGAAATACAAACCATCATCAGAGATTATTACAAACAACTCTATGCACATAAACTAGTAAACCTGGAAGAAATGGATAAATTCC